>LUCH01002352.1:8159-52359 GCA_013368495.1 Paragonimus heterotremus
TCGGGTCCCGTCGTCCACATGATCTGGTTGAGGCCAACTGAACTGTTCAAAATGTTCAGCTCATCTGTCAAGTCGGCGTGATTGACTGGTAATAAGTGAACCATTTTTTTTACAGATGATCTCACTTACACCGACTAGACGACCAGCACAGCCACGAATCAGGAGAAGAAGCCTTCTGCTATTCCCAGATAAATAAGGCTTTCTCCATCTCTTTCGACTGTTCAACCAAAAAGTGCTCACGGTCTTTGAGCAAGCTTTTAATCAGCGTAAGTTTAAGTTCTCGACGGTCGTCATCATATTCAGAACCAGGTGGGGTCGATCGACGCTTGTTCATGAGGTTGATCGAGGTGATGGAAATCCAGTTCTGTTGAAACTGAACAGCCCCTTCAGAATATACCTGTTCACAGGATGCTTTCATAGCTGCAGCGACTTGTTCCCAGTGTTCATTAGAATCACTCACCTGACGCGAACTGGGCAACTTGTTCACCAACGCCTTCTGGTAAGCGTTCTTTACACCCTCATCGCTCAAATCTCAGGTAATCACCCTGCATTTACGAGCGTGTGTCCTCTGGGCAAATGATGAAACAAAACGAGCACACACAACAACATGGTCCGAGTTCATGTGATTGCTCCAAAAGGCACGACAGTCCTTAACAGAATGGCGCCACCTGCAGCTGACTGCTATATGATTCAACTGTGTCCACGTTTGAGAAGCACACGGAGGTCTCCATGTAACAGTGCTTGTTCCTGTGTCGGAAAGCAGGGCTCGAAATATACAGACCTTGGGATGCGCACAGTTACAACAATCTGTCGCCATTGTCGGTGCGTTGTGCCCGGACACCAAACACCTCTCAGCCGCTTCTCATCCAGAGAAAGACGACCAAGCTGAGCATTAAAATCGTCCGCCAGTATGATGATGTCTTCCCGACCTATACTGTTACCTTGGCGAGGTGGTCGGGATTGTGTACTGTTTTCATCCGGCGGGCTATGCTGACTAGGACTCCGGTCCTTCCAGGTGAAACCTTGTCAGACAGGCCAAAGGGGAGCAGTCAGACGAAAAGCAGTTACACTCATAGGATTGTATGACGCACTACTGATCGCGCAGGAGTGCTTAGGTAGTGAAGCACGATCCTATGGGCATACAGCGAAACTATTTTCATAGTTACGGCACTGCTGTCTTCCGTCTTAGGGAGAAGGGGGTTGGAAAAGGTACCCTCAAGCAAAGAGCACTGCGATCGCCCAATGGTTGACCATGTCCGCCGGCGTATTATCCAATACGGTCGAAAAACATCTATCATCTCCCAAAAGCCTGATGTAGCTTCGAGTACATTCACTGCGCGCAGCAGTGCTCAGAAAGAGATATCAATGTTTTATGCACTGCTCCCTTGGGCTAGACAAGCCCCTCACTACCAAGTGAGTCAGACTCTTGAGTCATTGGCTCCGGGTGGGGTCCCCCAAGAAAACCGTATATCCTGTTGTCTCGCTGGTCAGACTTTTGAGTGAGAGACTCGGGGTGGGGTCTCTCAAGTGAACCCTCTTCCGCGGCATAAACGACCGGGAAGTATCAGAAGTTATCGTTCTCTCGACAGTGACATTACTAACCGATCTCGATTTTCTCCTACTGTTTTACCCCTTATTTCTTCATCCTTCCATATGCCTTCGGGCGATAATTGTTTTCTGAGGCCAATACAACTGGTAAACATTGGCGCCTTTAATGTCCGCACTCTTCGACAAGTCGGTCAGCAAGCTGCTCTGGTTAGTACTCTCTCAAGTCTGGAGCTTGATGTGTGCTGTATGTCGGAGACGCGAGTCAACGATTCTAGCACGGTTATCCATTTGAGCTCACCTCTAGATAACTGTCGATCCAAGCGCTTCTCTTTCAAGGTTTCTGGTGACGCCGAAGCTGAATCTCGCGGTCAAGCTGGAGTGGGAATCGCACTGAGTTCCAGAGCAGAGCAGTGCTTGCTCGATTGCATCGCCGTGTTCAGTTTGCCTCAGAAGGTCAACGAGAGCGTCACAGAACGCACCCTTGGTAGCATACGAACATTACACTATCAACTTCATCATCGCCATCATCAACCTCGGGCCCGACCAGAAGGTATTGTGGTTCGGGCCGCTGCTGACTTCAACAGTGACGTGGAATATTCTAGAAGAAAATGCTGCAGGAAAATAATAGAAGATCAAGCGGGAAATGGTATAAATGCAAGTACGCTGTTGATTGTGACACACCGCTATCTTTAGTAGTGTTCACAACTTGCGGTTTAAATGACAGGTAACACCTGCCCACTTTGCTCAGTGGAATAGTCAATATCTTCATACGTTGTGATCACTTTTTTGCTGGATCACTGTGCGGTTTTATCCTGTTGTTGGTGATCTCAGTGTGCAATGCTCGGTAGGATAAACGCTCAGCTAGCATACATAGTATGTGACCCAACCATCGCAGGCTGTACAACGCAGTTAGTTGACCAGTTGATCGTGTGCCCTAAGCGTTTTGGAGCACACGCCGGCGAACGGCCGTGTTGTTCACGTTACCAGTCCACTTGATGAGGTTAAATTGACAGCGACAACGAGGGTCAACGACAATATGTCTGTTCATGTCTTTGTTGCCAACAGACCGCGTTTCCGAACTACAGGACAAAACAGAACGTACATAAGCCTTATGTACTCTTCCTTCCATCGACAGCCGGACTTCTTTCCGATACCACAGATGACGCCAATTGGAAAAGGCAACTAATACCTTTGCTACCCTTGCTGATATCCGATCAGCAATGTTACAAGCTGACGAGATAGTGCTACCCAAATATTTGAATATGTCCACAGTCTCAAGCGGATTACCTGTGATAAAGACAGTAAGAGTGGGAATCCCTCAGATTTGAATCGGCACTTTCCGCTATGTAGGTACAAAGCGCATTCCACCCAAACCAGTCACTCATTTTGTTCGATATGGTCTGTATATCTTTGGCAGAGGGAATTAGTAAGGCCATATCTTCTGCGTTCTGAATGTCGGTCAACCCAGTGCCAAGGAGAGGCTCAACACCAAGCCCACTGTACTCCTGGAGCGCACCTTCCATAGTGTCCTCGAGGGCAAAATTGAACAAACTAGAAAAGGTCAGACTCCCATGACGAACATCACTAGAAGTGATGGACGCCCGAGATAGTTGTCTGGAAATCCTTACCCTGCTTGAAGATAGGGCGTACAGTGATTTTGACTGGTTAACACAGTCCCCTGGAACTCCTTTGCAGAGAAGGCGGTTCCGGGGTACGTTACGAGCAACAGAGTCGGAAACAGTCTATAGATTCAAGAAGACCACGACCGTTGGCTGTCTGTGAGGGTACTGATGCTCCAGACTTCATGGCAAGGTAAGAATACGGTGAACGTATTTTCGACCGGGTAGGGATCCTGATTGTTTTTCACGCACCTGACTTTCTCTAGGCCTAGTGGGTAGGTGTAATATAAGGCAAACGATTAACTTGGACGTAACAGATACTAGACTGATGCCACTGTGGTTGTCACGTATACTGGGCTCCCTTCTCGAAACTATGCACTACTGTTAATAAGCACCAATCAGTTTTGTAAACCGTCTGGAAGGGTTTTGTCAGTTCTGATGTCCTTTTCCCACCATCCTAGAAACGAAAAAAGCAGAGATCTGGTTTAGGAACCTTGTTGCACTTCAATACTTTAGGCTGCAGGGCAACTTTCCGTTCTTGACAGAGAGCCTTCTGGAAAGCACTAAATGACTATTTGGGTTCCGTCGTCTTCATGGTCCGGTTGGGTCCAGGTGAACTGTTCCTGTACAGCCTACCTGTCAAGTCTGCACGACTAGCTAGAGGTAAGTTAATTGTCTTTTTCACACACGGTCTCACTTAACCTAATTGACGACCAGTGCAATCACGAATGAGAGGAAAAAGCAGGACCAGTCAATCTTCCACTAGGTCGAAAGTCCATACCAGTATTTTTGTGAGTGCCGTTGACAATCCTCTTTTTTTTGTCTGTTACAAGATTAGGCAAAAATGATAAAGCGGGCTTGGTTGACATGTGCCACTACTGTTGAACTTCTGAGACAGCTCATTGTAGACACTGATGTAAGTCGAAGTATGGGAATAAAACGCCGATGCTACACTCATTTACCTGTTGAGTACAATCCCGCATGTGGGCAAATTTGAAAATGCACATCGTAAGACTGAATTGAACGCATGTTCTCAAACCCAACCACTGCTGACTAGCACTACGTTTGACATTGCTCCAAAATTTGTCGAAGTGTGAAAATGTGACCAATACATCCGAGTCTAAGACGAATCCCCACTCCTTTCTTAATGTTTAATTTTTGAGCTGCAATGGGTCGACTAAGTATGATGGCAATTCGAACCCCAGTCACGACTGGAATCAAGCTACCCCCTTTCCTAGTTTCAACAAGAGCCCTTCACTACTTTTTGTATATGGGTACTGTTACCGAGTGCCTCCATTGCAGAGTGGTTTTTTCGTCCGCACCAGTTTGCAAGAATGAAGTCAAGGCCTGTACCAGTAGATTCTTTCTTTAAAAGGTGTCGATATAAATCCATCTCGGCCTGCAGCCGCATGGCATCTGGGCACTGAAGTGCAGCAGAGTATCTCATCTTTGGTACATATTTTTAGAGTTACCTTACAAACTGGTAGTGGTAATTTGGTGGAAGCAGGAAACCAACTAACTGGGCCCTCAAATTGTTCTGTCAAGTAATCCGGTCTTCTGGGCTTTTTGTGGACGTGTGACAGTTTGACAGACAGATGGACGTCCGGGTATGAGCGATACGGATGGGCTTGGTGTCTAGAGCCGACCTTAATATCTCCCAGGTTGTAACTTATAACGACAGCCCGAAATCACCTGTCCGAAACAACCAAATTCTACAAACTTAGAGGAGCGTTGTGGATCTCGTATCTTTGATGGAAGACACGCATGAGTCTATATCAGCTGCTAGCGTTTCGCTGTAGGTTTCATATGTCAACCCTCATTCTGGTATAACCTTGGTAGAGTAAGACCGAAGAACGTATGAGTTAAGGTATATACGTTGCAGCCAACCTAGGCTGATGTATTTCTGTTAACGATGACGATAATGTGCAATAAACTGTTAAACCGGATTCATTATCGTCGTCGTAGATGATAGTATACCTGTGGCCCAAACAGATGCTTGTCTTTCATAGAACTTTGGGGGAAAGTAGTGATAAGTCTGTCTTTCGGGGCTGAATTGAAGGGATTCTTCTATGTTCACTTGGCACTTGGACTTGCTGAGTGTTCCTATAAACGTTTTGTTCGGGTTTGATATCTACAGACTGTCTAATGGTTAAAACAACTAATAAGTGTTCATGGATTTGTAAGGCAATACTTACAATCGATTTTTTACGATATTGATCGTACTTATTCTCTTGTGGCTTATTATTGGAAGTACCTTTGGTTTATAGGTCGATTTCTTTTAGGTTGTAACAGAAGATGAATATTTGGTAGTGAACCTCGTGCGGGTTCGTTCCGTCTGAAGGTTGCGTAGACTTAGACACTTGAGGAAGGCCCTGAGGTGGCAAATAATCACCCAACACTGGGCGCTCTCTTTACCGACATCGTTTATAGTCGATGTAAAGTGCAAGATGAATAAATGAAGACTTGTTCTGAAAAACTGAAGGCAATAATCATGTTATGTCCCTGAGCTGTTGAACAGGTCAGCTAATTATCTATTCATTCACGCGACTCGACTAAGAAGACTAACTAGTCTTGATGGAATGTTTATCGATTGGAAACAAGCTGAGTGGTGAACGCTCAAAGAGTGATGAGGTAGAAGGATTTGTCCACGGTAAATAAAGCACCAACGATAAGCTACAATGCGAATGAAAAGCAGCATAAAGATGTAGTAAATAAATACAACTGTTCGTTTGGTAGCCCTCCTCCCTACATATCACTAGATTTTTTTGCTACATCTCGTTCGTCTTCTGAGATGAAGGCCCATTACTCACTGACCCTTTCGCGGGAGTCAGAAGCTACTCGTTTTCATTAGCGTTGTGTATGTATCGGTGTGTTCGAGTTGTTTGTGGCAGTAGTGTCATTCAGTGGAGTGAGCCAATAAAAATTACACTTACGATCTTACTCTTGAAAATGAATTGCAAGCTGTAAGCACATTAATGTTAAATGTTTCATGTTTGGAAGTCGTCGTTTCCATGGGTTAATTTCTACCGGTCGTTCCATTTTCGTATGGGCAGAGGCGGTTTTGTCTTTTTTCTTATGGTTGATTAGCAGTCACCAAGCAGTAGCAACTACAGACTTATTCTCGCAGGTGATGTGGATGGCACTCACTCAGTTGTCCGACGTTCATCAACAAACATTCACTCAGTTGCTAAATGTTCTTATTCCGCTTTTGGTACACTGTATTTATTTATTTCTTTCAGCTTCTACAGATGCCCGGTCCATGTCCACAACAGCCTATTCCTGTAGAAGCTCTTTCAGAATACGATGTGCAGGAAATACATTTAGATGGGAGGGAGGTTTTAGAAAAGTAAGAATCGTGCGTTCTCCTGAAACGTTAGGCCACCCACACCAGCGGAGCATTTCCAGAGAATTCTCAATCGTATAGACTTCACCAAGTCGTACAATGAGAGTGCAAATTGCGAAAAAGCGGAATCCGATAATAAGTTAAATGAACGAACAGCTCTTAAAATGTGGAATTCAGTTCGAGAAGCTACCCGGTTAGTGTCTCCTGTTTTCTCAATCATTTATTTGAATCAGAATGGCGTTGACTGAAATAAACGCCTTTGTAGATATACTTGCAGTCATCAAAGAAGAAAAGTACCTGTCAGTTTTTCCGGTTGCCAGCGATCCTCCCGATCAAAATTTAGCATTGTATCTAGCTGGAAAAAAGCGGGTTTGTCACCCTGGCATTTGGTATCATTTGATTTGCAATTAGGCCCTGTCAACAGCTTCGGACATTCTCTTGAAAGGGACTGAGCGCCTTCGCCGTAGACATTCTGAATTGGCGGATGCCAGATCGCGTGCAGCCCTCTCAGATCGTAAAAAGACAAACTCCAGCTCTGATTCTTTCCACAAAACACTGATGCAACTGCGACAGGAGTGGCGATTGAAACTCCATCAGAACTCTATTTTGGGTGATGCTAGCCTACGTTCCATCGGTTCTCGTTTTCGCGAATCTGGAAATTTTGAAATTCGCGAATCGGATTTGGTTGCTTGTCAGAAGCCACATAGCGGCGATTCTAGTGATGTTGAACCTTCAGGTGGAGTGGAAGTGAGTTAAATTTTCAATGAAATAGTTATTATTAACTTCTTTTCTTTTGCCGGTGTCTTCGTGATACTCCAGATATGTTAGGAGCGCCACATGGACAATAACACGATTAACCTTTTCTCGAGATAATTGGGTCTAGTCTGTCGATAAGCTTGTAGATCTCGCTCATTGATTCTTGGTTCGGATGTCTTTAATGAAGTCCAACCCATTAGTTATACTTTTCAAGTTAACTAATATAGATCGCATGCAACAGCCTAGTGGTAACTATAAGACACGGTCTGTTGGAATGAAGGTTTGCATCTCCCCATTTTTCTTCTGTGCATCTCCACACTGTATGGCCTGTATTCCAAGTAGTATATAATGACCCATGTTTCTGTGCTGTTACACAACTTGTCAAAAATGATACAGAGTGGATGTAGAATCTGCTCCGCGTTTCACTTCAAAGGTAAGCTGGGTACCACTATAACTTCACACCCCGAGGTCAATTCAAACTGATAACGACCGCAAACTGCTCGGTAATATTTCTGTAATAGAAAATACATGGATATCAGCAAATACATAAGAGTAGATATATGGATTCACTAGGAAATGTCACATACATTCGAAATGGTACGTCCCGAGAGAGTTTTCGACCGTCACTGGTCGAGCATAAGCAGAAAATTTCCAAATTCAAGATGGCGGCCAACGCGACCTTCTCATAGGCACAATTATGTCATAAAGCAAGAGGGGGAGTTAGTAGTGGGTAAAGAGTTAGTCCAAACGAATGTTACAGTGAACAATTGATAATGTTCCAAGACACCACCAACCCCGTTGTGATGTTTCTGTCAGCTGTTTCTCATTCGTTTTGTCATCTGTGTTTATGATATTTTATCTTAAGTGTCAGTGGTGAATCAAATTTTCGAGGGAGTCTCCGATTTCCCGAAGAAACACTTGTCTTGCAAAAGGCCCAAACCGTTATTACTTAAAATAACTTTCAAAACTGGCGCCGATATGTGATTCTCCGACTTTCACGAACGTTCTCGATCCTTCGTTACTATATCCACACGCTTGCTTTCTGATTGTGTCCTCGCTGTATTGTCTAGACTTTTGTCTGGCCAGTTTTTCGACTTCGGTTTCTCATTGGTCACAAACTTTCTAAGTACGAACGCGCTTATGTCCATGTTGTCTTCAGACTGAGCGACATAAGGCCAGTCTTCCTCTTGTCTTAATGTCTTAGCCTTGGGTGGTTGGCTTAGCTGAAAAGTTCCGAGTTAATGGTGTGTACTCTGTCATCCGTTATTCCTTAACCTGCCATGTCGTTATCCGCTGTATCGTTAACCGTTTTATCATCTGTTATAGTCAGCTTGCACGTTCATAGACTGTAGATCCAATTATAACACAAGTGATCACCAAAAATACGGAATAATAACTCTCTGTAAGTCGACCGAATGAGGCGTAGTAACGTCAAGCTGAAGTAAGACCCGTGGTTCTCTCTAAAAGCACACGCAAGCCGCGAAGGCCAGCGGGGGATTGTGTTGCTGCTGCTGTTCACCTCTCGTCAAGGAATCATGATGTGTTTTACCCCTATCCCCGGTGATTCATTAGAATCTCTCTTGCTATGTGTGACGATGTACTGAGTCTCCTGCCATTCACACGTTTGTACTAGGTGTGTCAGTCGCAGTTAGAACGATCTTTTGTGTATTTCCTGGTTTGGCCGGTTAATAATGCCGTACACAACAATTTCACTGGATTCAGCAGCGTTTTAAGTGGCATCGACGGATTACCATACCCTCATGGGTTCCATCCGTTATTACAGCAATTACTCTGGCGTAGATTTTGACAGTCTGAGAGCGTACTGCCCATAGCCGGAATCACCTCATACTATCGAAACCCCAAAACGTTATCATACAATTCTGAGATCAGACTGAGTATTAGTTTGGCATCGTGTAACGAACAGTTAATAGGACAGAAGGGAGGCTGAGACAAAAAAAACGTATAGCATATTGCACAACAAGAATTTCAGACGGCTTCTTGCCCGTCTTACACTGCGCACGATGTTACGTTATTGTTATGGGTTTTTTTGTTTTTGCTGCTTTTTGTCAGGATCATGAATACTTACAGTTGATGACTGTCACTACAGGGGGCATGTCACAATTCTTGTCACTGCCTGCGTCTCCCATCTCTTGTCGTATGTTTAATCCACGACATCCAAGTTGTCGGAAACGTGGCCTGTTCACAAAGAAGATATCAACAGGCTTGCTGTGTTTAACCATCGTTGTCTCCGCCAGTTGGCCCATATTAAGTGGACTGATCGCGCGAGCATTGTGGCCGTTCGCCGGCGCGTATTCCGGAATGCTCAGGATGCGCGATCAATTGGTCAACTAATTACGTTGCACAGCTTGAGATGGTTAGGTCATGTACTCCGTATGTCAACTGAGCGTTTACCGTACCAGGCATTATATGCCGAGGTCAATAACAGTTGGGTAAAACCGCGTGGTGGTCAACCAACAACGTGGTCACTAAATATGAAGACCTTGACTGCTCCACTGAGCAAAATGGGTAGGTGTCGCCTGCACGGATGGGATCCTCGTGATCACCCAAACCGCTGGTTAGAGACGCCGTCCGAGATGGCAATGTGTCGCAGTCAATGGCGTACCTGTATCCATACCATTTCTAGTTCTTCCGCTTTGTCTTTTTTTAAAATAATTTTCAACCTTCTTAATAACGTTTTCTTCCAGGATATTCGACGTCACTGTTGAGATGAGCGGCTGCCCGAGCCACAGTACCTTTTTGTCATGCTCATGGCTGTTATGATGATGATGATGTCTTGGACCCAATGCAGAGTTCGGGTTAGGACTATCAGGCGCCAAACTTTTCGCAAGTTTATTCTGGGTTTCCCACCATACCAATTTTTTAGCCAAAGTTTGCAAACAGCATTCAGTATGATGAGCGCGGGGTTGACACTCATAAGACCTACCGAAATCATCTTAAACGATGAGGTAAAACTACGTGGTTAAGCAGCAGATCGATGGAGTTTCACTAAATCTTTAAGTCAGCTTCCATAGTTACACTGTGCGCTGTGCATGCTAACCCATCGTCTGCCACTTTGAACATTCACCACCAATGCTGGAGCCATCCAACATAAGACGCAATTGCAGACTAGGCTAAGAAAAATAAAATAGCCAGTCAATTGGCCACTGTAAATCGCCTCGGCGTGGTGGCTTCTTGGCTCACATAGTCTGTGATAGATGTTTTTGTCGCTTTTTGACTAGTTTATCTGTAAAGTAACCGCGATTAATGAAATGGGGCGGTTGCCTTCGATAGAACGGTTATTTGTAAATGCTTTTTTTGTCGCTTGCAGCTTGGCTGTTCATTCTCAAGATACGGCCTCCTGATGTTGATTCAGTTTAGACGTCAATTTTGTGGTGTATCAAATCTAATTCCTCTATCTTCTGTTCCTGTTAGTTGTGGTTGTTGTATTTTTTTTCACCAGTAACGATAGAAGACATACGTCGCGAGATGTTATCATTTCGTTTACTCTCTTCAGTCACGAACGTAAAACATTGGAATATATAGGACATGCGGATAGCAACAACAATAGAAACAATCAACGATTGGGTTTACACACAACAGGGACTGTTATCAGTTCCAGGGCAGATAAACTACATGAATCAACAGTTTATGCACACATAAGACCGGACGGCGAGGAATGATCAGCATGGCTTCGGAGAAAGCAAGCCACTTCGGATTCCGATTACGCAACAACACTTGGAACGAGTTGGCGGGGTCAACAACATGACCTGTTTCCATGATGTGCCTTGCTATGGATGAGGTCGGATTTCGTCTCACTCGTTCTGTTGCCATTGCCTGTTGCGTCATAGAGCGCACCAACCACTTAGGCATATGTTCAGCCATTCTTTGTCGTAGGCCCCGATCTGTTCTGCCTATATAGACGTCACCGCAACTGCAAGTGAACTGATAGATTACATGTGCTATTCGCATGTCCTATATATTCCAGTGTTTTACGTTGGTGACTGAAGAGAGTAAACGAGATGTGAACATCTCGCGACGTATGTCTTCTATCGTTACTGGTGAAATGAATCAAGGGAACACAGTGTTTTATTTTCTTTCGTTTGTAGTAAGTACGCATTGACACCTTTCACCAGTATGTTATCGTTAGTGGTTGTGTTAATGTTGATATTCATTTCTACCATTACTGATGGTGATTACTGATTACGGTTTTGTTTATAGGTAGTATTTTCACGTTCGGTTGAAGCTCTTCTAAACAACGCCCAGGGACCGAGTGTTCTGAGCGTGACCATTCATGAAACCGGTATAGAAATGGGGCCTGTACCATTGTGGGATCATGTTTTCAAGTCAGAAATGTCAACCGGCGACAGAGATTCATGCTCAGCTTCATCTCACTCTACTAGAGAAAAGTTGAGTCAGCGTGAGCGCCTGGTCAGGGTTCAGCGACTTTTGGCCTGCCGAGAAATTCTGTTTACCCTTGCATGTGAAGCTTCGGGCTACAAAGGTCATACCAATTTGACATCAAGTTCTATATCATTCGCTACACAGGTAATTTATTTGTTAACCACAGTTGTGCTATTCAGAAGACTCGCATAGTCGTCATATTGTCTGGACATTATTTGTAAGCTAACTTAACTGTTAACGTGTAGTTTGCTCCGGATTGTCAGTGTTCATCTTTGGTTGTTAGTTTATGTTGGCTACAAACGGGAACACAGGAGTGTGGTTTTGTAGTGCCTCTTATTTTTTTCCTATCTTCTCTTGAGCTCATTTCGTCATGTAAGATCGTGGACGGTTTTGGTCCATTGGAATTTTGGTTTATTTTAAAGCTGGTAACATCACTATTTCCATTTCTGTCATCGTTCATGTGATCTATCTACTTAGGGAGATGAAGACGTGACAGTCACAGTAGTTTGCGGGTTTGTGAATTAACGCTGTGAAACCATCACATTCTAGCTATTTCGTATCATTGTAGCTATAGTCTACACAGAACGGCAGTCTATTTCTGCCCTGTCCAACGTCCCCTAAAATGTACAGTACGGCCCCCTAGGAGTGCTTGGTACCGGGACAAACGCCTGATAAAATGATGATCGATGAAACAAAGGTAACGATTACGATCGTTTAAAAAAGTGTTTTTGTTCCTGATGATGAATTTGTGTACAATATAGAAACGGTCGGGGTGCTATATATGTGGTTACTTGACACGAGTATAGCTGTTTTACCGGTCGAACAAGAAACCGACAAACCCGATCAATGGGTTTGTGTGTACAGGGTGAAAAGGGTGAAATATCAGCCACTAGTTTAAGTCCTTGCACCTTTAGTCTGTACGGACTGGAATGTGAAGTAGACTGCATTCATCCTTATTACCGGGGTGTGCACAAGTTACACGTCAAAATTAGAACGGATTATATCTTACTACATGGGGATTAGAACATTTGGTGAGTGCAACTTACGAATGAAAATTCGACAGAATGCGCCGTTCGTGTCAGTGATCATACCGTTAAACATAATTTTTGCGCTAGTCCCAAAAATCAGCCGGTCCGTTATTTTGCTCGGTCTCTATTGACTGTGATGTACTTGAAGGAACCGTTAATTTCGTGATTGATTACATTCATTTACACGTGGGCGACATTTTCTGTGTTGCTGATATTGGCTTCTTGCCAACGTTGGCGAACATTGTTCATCGGAGCCTGACATTTAAGGTAGAAACAGTGCTAGACAGAAGAATTGTCTTTTTTGACGTAGTCGTGTTTACCTGTCCTGCCGGATTACTTCGGTGTGATACACATTGAGAGTGAATGTGAAATGGACGATGCATTCACTTCCGCTATTTCGTGTCGATAAACTTGAAGAAGAATTCGATCGGAATTTTATTCAATCAGATTTACAAAATTTTTACTGATAATACCTTGGACTCATATAAAGCTGTTATCACGTTTCAGACCAATTAATTGCCCACAACATACAACGGCCGTAACTGCGAAAGCGTAAACTTTCTGTTGGGTAAAAAAAATCATCTACTTAAATCTGTACACAAAAGTTTTCTTCCAAATGCTCAAATTATAGCTTTTCGTTGCTTTAACATGTGGTGCAGTGCTACAGTAGCCACATACTTCGTCCCAATATACTACAGATCCACCTAAACCTTTTTTGACTATCATTTTCATATTTAGCTTGTATGTGGTCTGTGTTTGGTTAGATGACGCTTCGAAAACGAGCTTGTTTGACACATGCAGATTGATATGGAAGTATGCATCCACTTAACAGTGAAGACAGTCTCATATAAATCACATTGGTATTTTGATCTGGCAGATGATCACAGGAGTTCCAGTTATTCTGGAGAAGCAGACAAGAGTTGGCGATGGCATGCCACAGGGTGTACACTGACTGTTCCGGTACATCCGAGACAAAAAGTTTAATGGCCTGAAAACCGATACAAAGTTTCTCATCTTTCACTGTTGGAAATGCTATCAAAGAAAGGTCATCATAACATACGGTATATAGAGCACTACATCGTGCTCTGCGGCCTACTTCCTAATGGCTGCAAGTTACAGGTTACATCTATAGGACCGTTGTGATCACTCAGCTCTGCTGTAAAGTAATGAACTTCTAAAGATTGTTGACCAACCTACCCATGAATTACCGAGACTGGATTCTGTGGTACAAAACAAAATTGTTTTTAATGAACACCAACATCTTTTGATAATCTCGTTCATTGGTCGACGGTTTGTTTGATTTTTGAATGAGGTGCCACTTTGCTTGTTTTTCTAATGTCGATTTTTAACCCAATGATATTCGGTTTGTTTATTTTGTCTGTCAGTCGTCCTACTTGATCACACCAATCGGTGCACTTAATTATTTAACCGCCATCTCTCATAGTAATTAGCTGGCATATTTGGACTTTGCTGGTTAGCATCAGGTTGCGTCTGTTTGAACTAATATTCAGTATTAGTTACCGTCACATCCATCTACAGTAAAGCATTATTCACCAGGTTCGTTGGGGGGGGGGGTGACGACTTCATTCCGACATTGAAGTCATCTTAACGAGATTTCGCGTTTAACTCTTCAGTACTTTTATTGTGAGTCCTCTCAAAGTGATTGAGTATTTTTGAAAAACCAGTGATTGTTACAGCATGTTTTTTGTAATGATTCGGTCATACTTATGCGAGGTTGATGGTCAACCCACGTTCGCCCCATAAGCTACACGAAGACTGGAGTTTAACTTCCAGTTTGTACACTCATAATTACCACTAGTGAGCCTTAACATAAGCGAAACGCGCGGGCTACGCTCGCTCGAATGCTGAGGTGGGTAAATACTTTGAGTGAGTTCTGAATGTGTTGTAGATTGTGAGTGATAATAAGCTTTTTGGTAACTCACATGTTCGATTACTCGCGGGCCATTATGATGTAATATGGCGATTGTGCATCGGCCTAAGGCTATTGCTAGTTTACCTGTATGCGCCTTCCCCAGTGTCCTCTTCACAACCGACACACCACTATTTACCGAGTACACGGAGCTTCTGGTCGTCATCTTGAGTAGCCTTCCGGCTCTCTTCAAACAGCGGCGAACTCTCGTGCATTCGGTTTCAGTGACCGCCAGCTGTGTAAAGGGCAGCTGATTCAACCTCGCGTTGCATCAGCAAGTATGCGTGGGAACCAACATCGGACTTTTGAATATGCATCCAAATGGTAACCCTGACATTTGTCCACCAGAAAATGGAATGATGATCACGGGGTTTGCAGGAAAGAGTATGAGTTATTTTACTTCGTTGTTGCACTCTCTTTTCATACCAGTTTGCAGGCAAACGACAAATGGCTGATCGATTCCAGCCTGTTGGAAAAGGAAATGCAGTTACTAATATAAGACGGACCTGTTAAGGCGATAGCTTCAGGTTACGGTGGCTATGAGCTCCCTGTCGTTGCCCATTAGCAGATAGCTGCTTGACTGTATACGCGCATGCTTGGTTCCGAATTTTCCTTGTCTAGGACTATGCTCACTTCTGTAGCCCACTTGAAACTGGCGATTTTTAGTGAGTCAGTGATTTGGTTCTATTTCAGGATCGCATCATCACGAACTTATTTCCAGGAGTTCAGCTTACGATTGGGCTTAATACGAAGCCTCCGGTGTCTGAATTATCTGGTCTCGATCTGGACGAATGGATAGTCACTGGTGTTGGGAAAACCTCTTCAAACAAGGGCAAAACAATGTGTGAACTGACGCATATGCCTACAAGAACCTATCGCCATTGGGACGGTTACTCACTGGGTTTGCAACTCAATCGTCTGCTGGCCGCACAACACCGTGCAGCTTGGTCTAACCTGGCCAGTTTACCACAATCCGCCTGCACCCCAGTGCAGGTCCCACTCCGTTACCGAGCGGCTGGTGCGCACGCATTGCCTGCCTTACATTTTAATCCCTCTGGGTGCGAAAGTTCTGGATTCTCAATTGCCGTCGCCAGCGTCGCCGGGTTTGCTGGTCCGGCAACAGCCGCTTGGTCCGCACAAAATGCAGTCAGCCGACCTGCCGGTGTCGTTGGTTCCGTGACTGACAGGTCGGATGCAGCCCTAATCGTGAGCCAGCGTTTGCCTCCCGTGTCTATCACCCAAGACCGTTTGGCCCTTTTTACTGAATGGGGCGGCGCTGTTCATGGAGGTGCCTCAGCAACGGGGTCTGCTGGTGGCCTTCCTGGGATGTCGAATCCTTTTGACGATTCTATTCCGGGAACAGCGGGTGTCGCGTCCGTGGAGCACATGCTTAGTCGCAAACGGGCCGATGACAGCGCTATACAGAGTGTGGTCGGCTCCGGGGCATGTTTGTTAGATCGGACCATTGCGATCTGCAAGCATTATTATCTTCGCGAGAAGTAAGTTCCTCTTGAGACCTATCTGTTGTTTTGTTGTTTTCCGGCGTTTCGCTTCAGTTCGTTGTTTTGTGAACACTCGTACGTTATTCTTCCGAGTTACAAGTTTGCTGTGCGAACTACCTACGATAGCGCTTGGGTGGCCGCCTCACTCTTCTAGCTTTCGGTTGCAATTTTTCTGTAGAATTCCATGTTTTACGACATTTTTTCCACAGAGTGGCGTCGTTGTACCGCCATCCACATCTGCACAGGACCTCGTCCTATTTCCTTTCCTGCTTATACCCATTTCCCCTGCTACCTTCTGTATGTTTGTCCGCGTCATTCTGATACAATTGGAGGATTGTCTCGGTTGTCGGCGTTATTCCCATAGTGTGTGGTTTTAGACTCAGATGGTACTTTGCTTACTGAAACAGTAATGTGACTGCCTTTCTCGATGTATATGACTACAGAGATTAGGCGGAAAGAACGGGGAGGGTATTCTAGAAGGTCGTGTTCATGTTAGCCTGATGGCCGCTCCCAAAATTGTCGGTGGTGCGGGTATGCAACCGAGCGAGTAACTGAGCGGCAATCTCAAGGTCATCTGCTACGGAACCCATTTTGGCGGCGGGTTGCAATCTTGACCCGATCAACTCTTTCAGTTTGTCTTACAAACCGCCCTTGAACCCCGCGATCGAAAGAGCTTTGCTGACAAAGCTAAGACAATCACTGTTATGCCCAAAGGAGAATTATTCATGCTATCAGTCTGCTCTGGTCGTAACCGTTTATTCTATCCTTCCCGATTCTTCCGTCCAATAATTGTAGCTATGTGCACTGATGTACAAATGCTCCTTGAAATTATCTACGTGATTACTATGGACATCCCCAAGTGGGCTTGTTTGTGTACATTCAGTGTGTATATTGGATCACGTTGTTCTACTTCAGTTAAGTCGACCATGTGATCCTTATCGGCTTGTCGCGCCCTTAGTGAACGAACGACACCAACTTACGTAATGGATTAGCCGCCAGTACAGAACGGTACATTAAGCATAGATTATTAGCATGGACACCTCTGCACCCAGAAGATCTAGATATGCGCCGTGCCCATGAAACAGAAAGTCGATAATACCATTTTCACCGGGGTCGAAGTCGTTTTTGTAAACAACAGTTGTCTGGCAAAACTTCTTAGAACATGCTCATCGGTTAGCCGATAATCAAAATGTCGCTCAGCAACTTAATGGTTTCTTTGATTTTGATTTTAAGTAGAGTTCTATCCGTTGGAGCATCGATTGGAGTTAACAAGCCGGTTGTATTGTTTCCTTTCTCGGCTGTCAAATAATCCGAGTGCTGTGCATAGGCAAACGTGACTGTGTTTACATATGATAATTCAGTCTTGTTTGATGTGAGGTAAATGAAACAGTGGTCACCACCGTTGCTTCATGAAAGCGTGGCAGGAGTTCTGGTTTCGACCGTGGCAAGGATACGTACTACTGACGAGCTCCACCGAAAGCGAAACTCGAGTCTAGTGCTTCTTTTCGAAAGAGACTTATTGGTAAGTCCATAGGCACGCTATAGCTGTGATCAGTTCTGAATGATGTTCGTTTTACGTAAACGGAATTTCGGTAGTACTCGCCAATAAGTCCACAAATGTTAGTTGTGAAAAAACAGCGGGAAGTACATCTGGACTATCGGTAATCGACCGCCGTTCTCTTTATCATGTAGGCTCTATCCAATTGGCTGACTGCATGGGCAACGTGACATTCCGTCAACGCATAGTTGAGTTGTGCAAACGTGCAAACGATGACCGAAGTATTAAAGATTCACCCTATTCATTGATTGATTTGTGTACTCCGTATGCCGATGCGGCGTCTGGCATACTGCGCATTGTTCAATGTGATTGCTGATGAGCTGTGGAAACCTTGTCTCGCCACTGAGCTAGGTCGGTAGGTGCCATCTGCCCGGTTGAAGAGTTCGATACCATCCAGCTCGCTGGCTGAAAAGGTTGTCGGACGTGGCAGCACGTTGCAGCCAGTGTTGGGTTTGTATCTGCGGCGTTTTTGATTCTTTGTATCTTCCCTCAAGTTCCACTGTGCTTTGCCTTTAGCTCTTAGTCTACCGGATTGGTGACTAGTCTTTAACATCAACACAGAAACCCACGGAACAGGAGTCACCTCTTGAGGGCTTTAACAAACAGATTATTGAAAATATGGAAATCCCGGGTGTGCGAAAGTTTATATACAGAAAAAATACCGATTATGGAGTTAGGCTCCTGCAGTAAGGGAAATCGGGTACATATTGCCCTATTTTGACGGATTAAAGGGATGTCCTTATTGCTCTAGGGTTGCAACGGAGACTTAAAGACCTTCCTTCTTGGGGAGTACTCCTTGTTAGGTGTTTCTTTGTGTCACAACTGGACACTGCTTCTAGATTACTTGCTAACGGAGGATACGTTTTTTTGTTCCAACTATGGTGCTCATGCTACTGAAATCGTCCATATGTCAACGCTAAATGATAGTCGTATGAGTGAGTGTTACAATGTATAGCTTGACTTGATTGAAGGAGAAATGTCTTCTCACCTTTCAGTTTACTTTTTTCATATACAATGATCTCTCACTGGACCTAATCGTACAAATTCTCCTGTGATTAGAAGTTTCCTTCGGACCTCTTCTTTTCAGCTCTACATTCTCATGTTATTATTGAAGTCCACCTGTTCTTTATTGCAGATCAACTCAAGGTTGCCCACACGCCTCATTTCTGCGCTATTTCATCTAAACGTTAAATGGGTGGCCTGAGCGTTACAAACGACCGTCACTGGGTGTTTGGAAGTATTATTTCGATTTTATCTTTCGAAATAGTCATCTACAAACTGAACGATAATCTCCCCGGAGGAAGATATTAAGAAATGGGGTAAAAGGAGGTGAAATTGAGATACAATGAATATATGAAAATTGATATCGAAGGGTTCTCAGTGACTTTCAGCCTGGTGTTGACAGGTTGATGTAGTTGTATCGAGCTGACTGGTTACAGTGATCTTATATTGAACCGCACTCAATATTCTTGTGTCGCATCCATCCAACATGACATCTTTCAAAATGTTCCCACTTTTCGCATGTACCAATCTCATCCTATACGATTATCTGCATTGTGGAAGTGTGATGCATAATAGCTTAGAAAGTAGCGCATCGCAATGTCCTGATTTTTTCTTTGTACATGTGATAAGTTACACTTGGCTTGTGATTGTCGAGCGTGTGTCAGCTCATCCCGTTCAGTCAAATTGCTTGATGTTGATATCGTCACCGTCCAGCGCACGGTACCGGGTTGATTCCTTGATATATTGCAAGGTGTCGCACCGAGATCAGGTCACCTTTCAATGTGAAATGTGAGAAGTTTTGTCATGACAGTACTCACATTGTACGCTAGCTTAATCAGGAACCAAAGCAAAACTCACACACAGTGTGGTCCGCTCATTCGGACAACAATGCCTGATCTCATCTCACCGAAATGAACGTACCGATTCTCAGCTAACATGGAAGAATGCCGCGCATTTACGTTGGCTTTGATCAGCACGGTAATTCTCTCGTTATTAGCCAGAACAACACTACAATCAGCTACTAATAACGCAAGTCAAGGGTTGGTTGTTTCGGTTACTGAACACTGGAGTTGTAAGGTACAGATAAGACTGAACAGATTTGCCTGAATCCATTGAGTTTCAATTTGTGGGAAATGTGTATGGAGTTTGAGCGGTGGCATCCAGAGAAAAGACACCCTTGAATGTCGCTCATACAGTGGGTAAAGGTTGGGTTCTTTAAGACGGATTCCGTGAGGAAATGGAGTGGACAAACCACTTGCAAACGTCACCATGGAAGATCTGGATGGGAAAGTAGCCTTCATTGTCAACGCAACTCGCGGGGTTTCAACAAGCAAGTTATGCCTACTAGCGGCCAGTCGGTTCTGAGTTTAACGATTGCAAATTTGTCCTGGTTTCCATCCACACAGATTTCATCGCTTTAAGAAGTTGACTAGGGGGCACATTTAATTTATTGTTGCGTTGAGGTTGAATGGTCACACTATACTGCTCGTGAGTACTGTTCAAATGTGTTGAGTTTGGTGGACACAACTTTCGAGCACTTTCCCTAATTGCGGGTAAGCTGATTTCATGAGAATGTGACAGCCGTACTCGTTTCTACGTTGGCTGATTATCAAGCGTATCAGCTCTACTGTCTGATGATGTTTCCATCGGAATTAACGGGCAGTAACTGCGTCCTCTAAGGAGGCATTCATTACAGACTGTTCGTTACCCACAGGCGAATGAGATTGAGCATTAAGATGTGATAATTAGTTATTGCTTGTGAATACTAAGAGATTTTGATTTTCATATGGATTGAACATCACCCACAATTCGGTTGCGCCTAATGTGAGGTCAATGGCGCAGTGGTAAACACGATTGCCTCGTGAACAGCGTGGCTGTGGTTCTAGTCTCGGCAGGGGCGAGGATATGCCCTACTGACGAGCTCTCTGATCGGAGCGAAACTCGAGTCTAGTGCTTCTTTTCAAAAGGGGCCTACTGAAACGTCTATGGGAATGTGACAGCTGCGATCAGTTAGTTATTGCGATTTCTGACGCGAGCGAAACTGAGGTCCAGTTCTTTTTCTTGAAAGGGACTAGCTGGACAGTTTACCCGAGTACGAAACCTGCCACCACCTTTGAGAGATGTTGAATTCATGTCATTCTAAGGTGCCAAAATTATATGCTTTTATGCTTCAACTAGGCCACTTGTGTTAGCCAACAGTAGATCAGCCAAGATTTCGGAAATACGTTGTTCAATCAATTGCACTTGTTCTCGGACACCATGAATACCGAGGTAAATGAAAAAGAGGAAATATGTTCGTTCATTCGTTTGTTCAATGCATCATGTGGTTTGATGAATGTAAGGCTTGTTATGTTATGTAACCATTTTCATCTGTTCGGAATTCCATCTGTTGTGCTGCAGCAAATGCGGCTACAACGTATGCACAGCACATTTGTGTTTGCTATGGTTTAGATTGACCAGCTTCTATGGAGCTGAAGCAGGCAGTGGTTGCTGAGATAAAGAACGTTAAACAATATTGCCTTTTTAATTTGCCATGCTTTTTCAAACGCTTGAGAGACCCGGCTATTCACTGTCTGGTCAGTTTTTTTTATCCTGCTCGTCACCACACGTACTAATTTCGGCGGTATCAGATATAGTGAAGCTTGTTTTGTTCCTGCGAAACTGTCTTATTTGTCAAGAGGTTCTCGCTTTGCTAACTATCTTTTCGTCAAATTTTTGGTAGGGTGCTCTCCTGTGAGTTTTAGAATGGGCTGAGAACAAACATTTGGTTTGTTCTTTGTGACCCATCACAACAACCGCCGGGGGGTCTTATAAGACTGACATGAACCCAGTGCCACGTTATGCAGGTTTCCCTTGAAATAGAACAAAACGACTTGATAACATGGTCACAAGATGGAGAAACATCGCAGGTGACTTAGCAACTTTGCAACCTCACAGCATGGTTCACAACTGGTGCAACAGCATTTGTTTCGCGGGCCTCGTGCACCAATTCGTCTTGGTTAAGCTAAACACTGCTGAAGTGTTTTTGATTCTCCTCCTTCCTGTCAGATCCTCCACTCAGTCGTGCTGAAGCCAGACAATTGATCTGTACGTTGTTGCGTGGTATTCTATTGCTGTGGACGATACGATAAGGATCTTTATGTGCTAGCTGTGGAGGATTTCGGAGGTTATCACGGATAAATTCAGCATGATCAAAACTGCTTTGTTGGCACACATATGCCTCATCGTTCATAAATACAACTTAGGAACTTGTGCAATTTTCGTAGGTTGTGCTTCTTTCGGGTTTTTTTTTACCACAAAACGTTTAACTAAAAGTAAACGAAGTTTTGGACATGAAGTTGCTCTGTAATGGGGTCGGTTCAACAGTTATCGAACAACACCTGTTGGTCATTCTCAGGGATTTTGCTGTCTAACTCGCAAAATTTTATTGACAACATAAGTGTAGAAACATTCATTTCCGTTAAGCTATTGCTGGTGAGTTCTAAGGTGCGACTGAATACGCAACAAAAATATATTGCTTATCACTGTCGTACTGGGACTGAAATCATCCGCTACAGGTGAGAAAGCAAATTGTTTAATTCGAAGTTTTCTGATTCCATCACGAAGGTACAAATATCAGAATGTCGGTGACATCAGCTCACTTGGACCGTGATTGAGCTTATTTATGGTTTTGTTTGCATCTTCTCACCGGAATTCTTTTATTTGAGTCGTTACCTTTGTGTATCGTTGTGTATCTATTTGCCTTGCAGACAGTGGTTATAAATTTAGTCAACACTGCGCTGCAATACCATATGACTGATGACCGGTTGTTTTTACACGACCACGATTGAAGCCATTGAAATAGAAAATGCACGCGAAATATCTGGCTATTTTGGGATTATCAATTTTTCCGTAGTAGTCCCATTGTTATGATAACGCTTCAATAAAATCACAAATTTACTTAGTTCAGACAGTGTTTTAATAAAATACTATGCTAATTATGGACGGTTCAGATAATATTCATTATCGTTAGTGACACATCTTCAATTATTACACTTTCTAGATTCTCTGATGGATGTGACATAGAAGGTTTAGTTTAAGATTTTTAGTTGCCACTATTCGGATTTCATTGTGAACCATTGATCTCCGCGCTTGTCTCAAACACGCGGATACGGTTACAGCTGCAGATCTGGATGTTTATATGCATTCCTGATATACTTTAAAAACAGTGAGACCTACCTGCTACTTTTACTGAGTGTGTCATATATGATTTTCAGGTGAATTTTGCACAGCACTGATGACTTGAATGGTGTTTAAATGCTACAATCAATATCCCCGATCACTAGTCAAAACTAAGTCCTGTATTTTGGATTTTCCTTTGTGTTAAACTTTTGCTTTGCAGACTTTCGGAACTTCTCGGCGATTTCGCCCGAACCGCTCCAGTACGTTTTGTTGTCCATTGGGATGCTGTTAATTCGGCCGTTCTGACATCTGCTCGAATATGTTCGTACGCCGTGAACTACGACGCATACAAATCGTGGCTTGGCATTTCTGTCTCTCATGCTGGTGTAACCGTACACTATCCTGACCCACCACGATCCTGCTACATTGGGACCGACTGGCCTCGGTTACTTGCTCTGCTGACCAATCACGTAGTTTTGCTTTATGGGTTTGCTACATGAGATTATTATGCTTGATTTTAAAATTAGACTACTTATAAATTACGAGTAGCAGCATTCTTTTGTAGGTGCGATCTCGGTGGAGTGTTTTAGGCTGCTGATAGTTAATTTCCGATCATACGTTTACGTCGTCCTCAGCTCGTGCTTATCCACTTTTCTGAGGAAATCATACAGTTTCATTCTTAACCTCTACACTGTGGATACGTTTCTGAAGTAATTTTATCGTAACTCGAAAGCTCGGGGACGAACTTATTCGTTAGTGCGTAGGTGAATCTATTTTACAGCGTTATCCGAACATGTTTTGAAATGAAGAGCACACTGTTCCCGTTCCATCTGTTCTTTATCTTTGTGTTATTGTTACGCTTCTTCTGTGACAGTCTGCCGGTATCATGACATTCATGGGATTCCGCATTCAATTGTAAATGTGGTTCCCATCATAGGTTTGGCGGAATTTATCCGTCTGTTTTTCGGACTCATTTGTGTGTACGCAGGTTTTCATTAAGCTTATTCACCTCAAGTGTTTTGTCTTGTTCTTTTAACAGCTTGTGTACACTCAGATGCATTTCTTAGACGTTCTGGTTACCAAAATACTTGGTTGGACGCGATTAGGTGGCAATCCTTTGTCCGGAATCGCAAATACTACCGAAACTGGCGACGGACCTGTCACTGTGCGGATGTTCGCCTCTCCGTCAGGAAAGAAGTGAGATTGCAGACAAGGAACATTTTTCAAATGAGGTTGATATAGCGAATTAGGAGGTGTGCTAGATTTCTTTTTCCTATTCATTCTGGACACTTTTCAGCTATTTATGAGGGTTAAAGTTTTCAAACTTCGGCATCTTAGCAATACGTTTTCGCCCCTGTTATCGATCTGACATCATAATTTATTCGGTTGTGCAGGTTGACGTGCTATGTTTGGGTTTTCTTGATCCGAGACTTTTTCCACAACTCATACACGTGCCACTAACGTTTTCGCTTACTTTTTTATGACTCAGATAATCATTTTCTACACTTCACCTTTGTATACCTAATCATTTGACGATATTATTATGTAAAACAAAAGTATATACGTGAATATCATGGTCACTGTTGCGTGCGTTTTGTGGTGTCGCGTGACTACTCAATTGCTTCTTTGATCTGGCAGTGGTAGACGATTTCGTCGAATCACGGTTAACGCATTCATGTCAAATTGCTCGCTAGAAGCGTTTTGGAGCGAGTCCATTTTTTTGGGTAGCCAGTTGATTATCGTCAGAATTGAATACTGTTTTAGAATGAATACGTTTTTTGACGCAAAGTGATGAACCTTGGCATGCAATAGGCTACAGTGATCATTTTGTACGATTAATGAAACTATCACGCAGACATACAACTACATGTGTCTACGTGCATTTTATGCATATTTCAGGTTTTGCCTATGAGTAACGCAAATTCAACCTTCATCTCTTCCTGCCTGTTTTGCCTCTAAACTGGTATTATTATTTGCATGGTTGTGTGGTGGCCACACATCATTGTCGACCGGTGATATATTGCCGTCGATGTCGATGTACTTAAATATCGTATGAGAAGCACTTCACCGCTTGCGTATACTGATTGTATGGCATATACTATCATGTCACTTTTCGGAAAGTTCTGCTTTGAACTGCAACTGTTTTACGCAATGGAGAGCTTAGGCTTTAATCACAAATGCTTTCAAGGTATTCTTAACGAAATCAACCGTTACATTCTTTGTGAGTTGTGGTAGTTGTGTATACTGTGAGCCAATTAAATATCTGAGAAGAAATTATTTGCAAATGACGGGTTTCCTAGCCGTTTTTAACCACGTCATGAAAAGCAAACCTCATATTTCCCTAGTAAAAGCTTAAGGTTTTGCAACTGGAAAAAAGTGTTCTGTATCATTCTGTGAATATTTCATATTACTTACTAAAAGAGGAGGGGCGGTAAGGCCTACGCGCTGATTTCGTTATGGAATAGAAGCGAAATTAAATTGCATATTCACAGCGTCAAGACGTAGTTCTACAGAGGATAACTGATGCCTAGCAAGTGGCATAAGGATCTTAACAAATATCAATGAGGAGTATTTGTATGTAATCGCTTCCCAGTTGAGAACAGCCGGTTTCAACCGTGCAGATTTATTGGCGTGATGATAGCAGCTCCTGTTCGGTAATTACTCCGAGACAGCTGAAGAGGAAATTAGCAGCAAACTGCCACGAAGTAACTCACACCGGACTCACCACGACGTACGGTCTAGTGATACAAGAATAACACCGGCCAAAGATGAAACACTATGTGACGGCCTGTATTCTTGCATGCAAATAGTGTCAGTTACTAAAAGGTGATGGCGGGGTTGCCAGCAGCCCTTACGATTAATATCTGCCCTCGAAATTGAGGAACTCTGATCAGTAAATCTTATGGGTCCCTTTCCAGTACGTTCTGGTCATGACAGAACATTTTACCGGTTGAACCGAAGCGACTGACATTCCAAATCAAAAGCTTCTACGGTAGAATACATGGTGATGAGCCACATCGCAAACCACGGCGTACCAAAGGCCATGTGCACAGCTCAAGCACTCTATTTTGAAAATGAAAAAGTTCAAGCACGCATGCAGCAACTGGAAATAAAGCGCACCCGAACAACACATATTACCAGTAGACGAAACGGACTTACTGTATGTTGAAAAATCGCTACCTCCCGGAACGAAACAGAACCCAGTCTTCGTGGCACTTTACACTCTATACAAGAGCCGAACAGTTGGGAAATAGTTTTAACCACGGGGGAGTCTACCCTACCTTGCATTGTTGGATCAACGTGCGTATGTTCAGGCTAGCATGAAAAAACCTCCACTCCGGCTGATGTGCGGTAGAGCCTCTCGACTTCTAATTGATCTGGGCAATGGAGCATAACCACAGTGCAGTAATTCCACCGGAGGATTGGTCACTGAAAGTGGAAATTCAGACAAAATCTGAAAGCTTCGCGGGCATACACAAAAGAATGGTCAGCAGCTCAACGACTTGCAGGGCTAGGAGGTTCAACCCAAGAGAAAGGTTGACATATCGAGATAATCGGAACGCATTCATCAGCTGCCCGGGCTGAAAAAAGCTCTTGCTTAAATAGAAGGGTCTTTATGTATTAATTACCAGACGGGGCTCTGTAAGCGCGATCGAGAGGGATGGCGAGACGAAACGAGTACGTGGCAATGAAGTAGCCAAATGGCACTGCGCCTGCACGGCGAACCAACGGAATGTCAATGAGTCCGGAGACAACATTGGGTCGGTCAGAACAAGTTCGTCAGCAGATGCAAAGAAGTCAACAAAGCTTAGAAGTGCGAGGGGTGTTGTATATTTTCTCGCTCTGTTTTTGAGTAGTATAACACGACTCGTACGCGCGGAAGCGGAAGAGCAGGTCTGAACGCCAGGACGACCTGGAACCAGAAGCAACTATTGGGAACGCATATATTTACTACGCGGGATGTCTCACTAAACAGAATGTCACTGCGTTAGAGCCAAGGATGTGGATTCATGTCGGTCATGCGAAAGAGTGTCTACATTCCATGTTCCTTATCTTCGTACATCTTGTAATGGATGTCCAGTAATAAACGTCTCCCAAGCGAAGCGTGATTTGCGGTCGCAACACAATCAGCATGCAGCGAATGACGTATATTTGCATTAATGCTCGCGGGCCACAAAGTGGCAACGAAGCGAGTCACTGATTTTGCATTTAGAACTGGTCTTTCCTATTTGGTCAGTAAAACTTCACTAAAAGCGAGCGATGTCAAGTTTGGACTATGTTATAATACTGGAATTGATCAGGTTCGTTTGATTACTATTCACTTGGATATGTTTTACAATCAATGATGCTGGATTGCTTTTATTCTCTTCGGCAAAGCTACTATCCCTCTCCATCGATTTGGGAACATGTTCTGTTATTGATTGACTAAGACATTGATCCGTCCTGTCTGTTCAAGTGTCATCGCAGCTGTGAACGAACTGGTAGATGATGTGATTGAGTGGTCAGATGAAACATTTTTATTGATACTCTCATGGTCATCATAGACATTTATCATTAATCAGATTTACTCCTCCGATCAGTTGTAAAGAACGTTGTCCATGAACACAGGTTTGGTTAAAATACGGTTAATTCGAGCTTTTCGAATTTTTATGATATATGTTGGTTGAAGTGAAGAAGTTTTTGACCAGAACGCTATCTGCTTATGAAAATCTTTGGAATTTTAAAAAAGTTTGTCTAGGTGGGTTTATATACTATGCCATAGAAAAAGACGTTCTTATCATTACTAGTTCAAAGAGATCCTCTCATCCACTGCAGTTAGTACATGCTTCACTCAGTCTTATGTCCAACTTGTCCTATGGTCATCGAGTGAACCTGATCAATTCAGTCAGTGTATTAGTATGCAAGTCATGTCTTAAACTTTGAGCTGTCTGTGAATGTTTGTTCATTAACTAATAAGAAACAACTCCATGCGGGCAAATTTCTCCAGCTTGGGAGTTATTTCTTGACCTTAACATTTCATCCGTTCCTCATTTGCATTATGGTAACATATTCACATTTGTCGTTTAATTACGTCGCTGGGTTGTTGACATTATCACCATGAATCACGATGCGACGGAAATTTTGAAAACCGTCCATATCTGTATACTTTTCTTATACCTATTGCACGTGGCTTTCCTGTTGAGCGCGTATCAGTACCATATGAAGGGTAGCTTGTTATTGTGGTAGTTTTGGTATGGCGGTTTGGTATTGATCTTAAGTTTTCATGATGCATCCACGCTGACATGTCTACCTTTCTTCTAGCGTTTCTTACTCTTCGGAGGAACCCAACTGTTGTGTTTCTGTTCAGTCAAGTATTTCCATCTTTTCCGTAGATCGTGTTCCCTTACAAAGTATTGTTTTCATCTGTGAAAATGACAGTTTTTGAACGCTTCAATGATATGTGAATATAAGGTTGGATAAAAAAGATTACGCGGTACACCACTCATTTGTTGCATACAGAGTGCATCCCCTCCTCAGGCTTACCATGCTTTTGTTGATATGAACACGGTGAATATTCACTCGCTCATACCGCTTGCGTGCTACATTTACATAAATCTTTTTCCTCGTGAGTCATTTATCTATTCACCATCTCTCACACTTTTATTCGTCACACAGCTTATGACATACACACACGAAGAGTTACATTTTTGATCAACTTTCTTTGTTAGGTTATGGAAAATGAATGCACCTTGCAAAATACTTCTTTTTTCGATGTTCACTTAACGTTTAATTGAAATGCGGAAAGTGAATCCGTGAATTATTATGTTAACCCTCGGATCATGTTCGTGATATAATTTTTAGGATGTTAGTCAATTGGTAACATGTCTTACAACACCTGAAGAAAACATTGGTTCGGTCTGCTGTCCGATTAACTAGATGGAGAGTGTTGTTCGTTCATAGTCACGTCATACACAGTTCGAGCTACGGGGAGTTAATAAAGACATTCATTTCCAGTATGACTCTACTGGAATGATCGAATTTTTCAGCTTTCTCGTTCATCATCATCATCATAGGCAGCAGTACTTAGACGGTTCTCACTGTTGTTTAATTGCCATGAAGTAAAAGGCAAGCCCTAGCCAGAAAGAAGGATAAAACAGAGGAAATGAGGAGATCTAACTACTAATAATAACCACACCTATATTCAAGCATTCAGCATCAAGATATCTACATCTTGCAAACACAACCAAGCTTTAAGCGACATAAAGTGAACCCACTCCACATATAATTGGGCCAAACCACGACAGTATTCACACCACTGAGTCTGATTAGCCGTTGCCTCACCTAACGTCTCAAGCCACCGACTGTGTGAGTCACTAGGTCCCCAGCTCAGGAGACAAACCCGATCTGCAGTGGCCAACCCGTTCGAAAACGATTTCATTTTTCACCTCGCTAATTACGCCAGTCGGTGGCAGCGTCGACAGAGAGTTTGATGTGGCAGACGACTAGCACATGTCCTAACCATTTAAGTATGTGCAGATGTAAGGAGTGAACAAGAGAACTGAAATGACGATCACTACCAAATACCCGCCTCTTAACTTCTATATTGCTTACCACATAGTGCCACCCGGTACGATTGAGTGAATGCAGACAGAGGTGGTCAAATACCTGCAGGTGGTTCATGTCTTCTACCTTGAGCGGCTAAGTTTCACTGCCGCATAGTAATACAGCCCTTGCTGTCACCTTACATACAAAGGCATCTCTCTATCACCAGAAGTGTCTCAGATTAGCGAATACCACCCTAGCCTTAGAGATACGCGCTTCTGTATTATTCCCTCCACCTCCGCAGCAGCAGCATGCACAGAGAAGTCGTTGCAACAATTCTTAAAACCGGTGAAACAACTCGACACTAGTAAAGGAGAACTTGAATATCGCGTTCTTCAAAGAAACTTGATATTGATTTCGGTGTTATTTTTGGTCTATCTTTGTAAGATGCTGAGCGTGTTCTGCTCATTAGAGCGAATCGACGATCGGTGGATTTAGTAGGTTCGTATACAAATCCGTCATTTCATATGTGAGCAGTGTCCAGTAATAATCATCAAAGCTATCGGTAGCAAAATGTCAATGTTCGTAATTGGTAGTCCAGTATTACGTGGGTGGCAGTCTTGCTTCCTTTCATGTATGGCCCGAACTAGCTAACCGATACTAGCTGACTCTGACTACTTGTTTTGTTCCCACGTGAACATTCTACATGTGTGTGATCTGTGTTGGTTGAGTACTTTAAACCATCTAGCTAATTTTTATCATTCAAAACTACATACGGGGTTCAACCAGTCGGAGTATTCAGAATAATGGCTACTGATAATTTAGATAGGGCAAACATTTGAATCGCTGCTGAACCCTTTGATACGTGAACACAAGTGCAGTGCACCATTAGCTCGCTCGTTCTGTTTGTTTCATAGTTGCGCTGTTTAGGAGGCTGCAGGAAGAAACACCATTTCGCAGTGTTCGTTCTTCCGACTTGTCCATGTAAATCATCTGGGGAAACTGGCAATTTAGAACGCCTTCATTGTATGTTTTTTTTAAACTTTTACTCACTGGTCTTTTGGTGCATTTTCCCTCAACACCACAGATTTGTTTGTTTTCGAGCCGAGGCTTTGACCGGAATTCGTCTGTTCGTATCAGATCCACCTGCTTGTAATGGCTTCGAGCGCGAATCTCATTATTCACGTCCTGAAAATAAGCATGCTTCGCACATGTTTGAGCGGCTGCATTTCCGCGAGGTAAAGTTACAGTCGGTGATGGGTGGACCACATGACGTGGCTCGCGTGGAAGCGGTTATGACAGCTTTGACTTGATTTGTCATGATTTGCCCACTCTGTACAATGAATTTTCCTGTATACATTTGTTTATATTCTCTTGCTACCGTCTTCTCATTTTCGATAGGTTGGTTACTTTCTTTCCAAGCTCAACCCAATTTACGTTATACACCCTATTTCAGTGACGGAAGGTTTAACACTAATAGCTTTAGCTTAATGCCAATTTCTGCATTCCTTTCGCTCGTGTTTATCAACTGACACGACTTGGCATCGTTTTTGAAATGTATCCCCGGTCAGATGGTACATAAGAATTGCCTGTGTGTCGCTGGTGGCGTTGCCGGTGGTCGGTTGTCTGCTGTTGTGTGCTAGCTACTACCCCACGTAATGCCTAACACAATTGGATGTTTATTTTCACTCAAATGTATACCATTCCTCAGGTAGCTTTTGTGGTTAGTCATTGTTTGTTTCCTGATGCCTGGTGAAATAGGTTCAACTAAAGCGGCTAGAGTCTGTTGTTAAACATGTGCCGACCAGATGCCCTAACGTTAGTTGGTGTGTTGTCTTAAGAGTTTCCTAGGCCAGTGTTGATTTATATTCTCCCATGATCTACTCTGTGTAATAGGTAAACCTATTAAACCCACTTTTCAACTCTATGTATTGGTTACCGCGTATGATAGCACAACCATGAAAAATAGCTGGATCGTCTTCATATTATTATCGCGTTTTAAGGGTGAAGCACTGTTTTGAAATCGTATCACTTGATCTTGTCGGGGGTAATAATCCTAGGATTGCCGAAATGATTTTTCATCGACTAACACAGCACTTCCACTTTCCTCAAGCGTGGTATTGGAGACTCTACAGGTGTCATTTTGTCGTATTCGAAAGCTCGAAATCTCCAGTGACTGACTGACATTTTCTCGGTTTACCTCGTCTCCTAGCAACCCTTCCATGGTACTTATTAAGAGAGATCGCAATGTCATTACTATGTTAACGATACCGTCTTATTGTCGAATTATGGCTCTATCCTCAGAATACTCTACCCCAGACCAACGTATATATCATCTGTGTACAGCTTTTCACAAATGGGTTCCTTTTAGTTCGGGCCAGTCAGTTTTGGTGCCCAAATTCCAGAAAAGAATCCGGAGTTCGTGAAAGTCTTTTGGGTGTTAGTTTATATATTTGGGTTTTTGAAGCCAGTTGTACGTCACAGACTCTACAGCCCGTAATGCGGACCTTGTGGAAGATCGGACAGGATTTTTTCGGCGTATGTTGCCATTTTTTTTGCCAAATACCAGAACAGTTTTCAGTGCCGCCGGCTAACAACGGCCGTTTTTAGTGACTGCGAAAGCGTTCGATTAAGTAGTTCGTTCCCTAATTTTAGAGACACGAATGCACCAAACCCGTATGCGGACTTGCTATCGACGTTCCATCCCCATGTTCCAGCTCAAGTTGCAGTCTTCCGCGGTCCAACAAATTCGATATCAAAGTGTGCGTTCATCAGAGCTGTCCGCTTTCGTCACACTCATTCAGAGCTGGCATTGGCGAACTAATGGGGAACTCTCTACGACGCTCACAAGATTCCGGCATGTTCCTCCTTTCTGTTGAAATTTCGGTTGATCTTTACAAAGTCCTTGAGCCTTGAGAAACTTTCAAACTGTTTAGGTGATATTACACGACACCTCATATTCTGCCAGGTAAATCGATGGTGCATACTCCAGCTTCAGATCACAGGGTGCTTCCGCAAGCCTATAACAGTCCTGTAGATCTGTTAATGAAATTCTGGATGTTGTTGACCAAGTCGTTATTTTGGAAGATATATTTCAGCGACAAGTGTGGTACAGGATGCTGATATCCGAGTCTAGGACGATCTTCGTTTGGCCACGTATGTTTGTCCGTGTCTCCAAGACAAATATGGAGACAATTTTAGTCCACTGCTACGGAACGTCTTAAGGTACTCTACACTTCGTGTCTGCATTCAGTCACACTCATCTGATGGCAACGGCGAGTAAGCAGTGACAAACTTAGTTGGCGAACGCGTAGTACACAGCGTCAGACGGATTGGACTTTTCAGGTTGTACTGATGCATATATCAAATTGGTTGTGTTGTTCGTTATGGGTGTCAGATAGTCGTCTGTCATACCCAACGTCACCGATGCCACACGCCGTTGGTGTTAGCTTAAAAATTGACAAGTAACTTAATGTACGTTGGCCAGTCAGTGTGTGGTGCATTCGTCGGCCAGACCCTAAGCTTCTTGACTCACGGCGTCAATAGCTTGGGGTTTCGGAAAGGATAGCGAGTAATGAGATTCAGTGGCAGGCACGCTGTTGTTCGGTTGTGTTGTCTGTGGTTGTGAAGGAGAGGGACCGCCTTGTAAATGTTTCTCATCCTTGCTTGAACGTCGCTTATCATCTTTTAAGGTGTAAGTACCTTGACATTGAGTGTTTTAGATAGAAAAACGGCGTCTTCATGTGTGGAGCTCTATCCTTTTACTCGTCATACTTTTTTCCATTTCCCATGGTTGTGTCTTTAAGTCATCGTCGTCATCCATCAGTTTACTGTTGTCGGTGGATGGTCAGCGTTTTTTTGAGTCTATGATTTATCATTTAGGGCTTGAAGGAAATCGCTATGTAGTCCACGACGTCTTCACCTCGGTAGGCAGTTGACATGATGCCGTCCAAAAAGGTGCGGATGTCTCTTTTTCGGCGCGTAAACAGTACTGTAGGATAAGCTGTTACATTTCCTAGGGTGTAACTTACCGTAGCCAGTTGTACATACAGTCAAAGCATCTGTAACGTAATCTATCGAAACAAACGTTGACAAACTCAGACCGTTTAGTAGTTGCTTGGTTTTCTGCCAATTAGGTGGACATTCTTGGTACGATCTTATTGAACCCTTTGTGTTTTGAGAGTGGATGTATGTTTTTGTGAACTGCGATTATTCACGTCTCATGACGGTGCATCCTCCTCGGTATATACACTTTTCACTCATCAAGAGATCTCGCCGTCCACGAGTCTCTGTTTTATTTGATTGTTTAGTCGCATGAGGAACCACTTATCGGATGTTTACGTCGGATGAGAATAGACGGCTGTACGAGTAACTTGCATCCAGTTAAGATCATGTAAGTAGTCAATACGAATGGGTAAACTAACGAGGACACACCGCATTATTGGCTTCCGATAAATGGCATTTGACCTATTCATTTACGATCAGGTGTTTAGCGAGATCGATGCATCATGGATCCGTGTTTCGCTCACGCTGGCTTGGCGTTCTAAGGCAACCACCTTTTTGCCCACCAATTAAATCGCATTTGTTGTCCTCCATCCACGTTACAGAACATGTATAAACAATGTTTATTCGAATCTTGTTCCCAGGTAACGCAATCTCATTTTTAATTGTTACGGCTATTCATGGACATTTGTGAACACCAATCAGATTATTTTTGCACCAGTCCGGATCAAACGGACAGATGGCATATGCGATGTTTTGTTTATCTAACCTGAGAATCAGAATCATAATTTTCCCACTATCCTGAATCTGGAGCACCTCTGAAAACTTTGGTCTGTCACGTGTTTATATAATGTATTGCAGACCTATTTCTATCGTCTGCAACTAATTCAAATTAGTTTGTGAGTGAAATTCGACCTCGAACTCATAGTTTGACAATTTCGCTGGAAGCGTTACTTCAGTGGAAGCTTCTCGAACTTCGTAACTCAGTCACCCGTACAGATTGCCAATAGCTAGGCGTTGGGCACCAACTCACGCCATTGATCAGACGGAATTTAGATTTAAGTACGAGCTAGCTACGTGGCATGGTTTTTGAATCTGGTACGTCCTCTGTAGAAACTGGTGGCAGTTCTAACGTGTTTACGCCAATTACAAGGGTTCTTGGACTCATCTGGTTGTTAGTGCGGTTTGGTATTCGTTTTGGATTGCGTCACTTTGAAGTGGTTGATATTTATGTCGCAAGGTTTCATAACTGGTCATGCGAATCCCGTTTACCGTGCACGCTGAAGCCGCAGAAGAATGGTTTCTTCTCTGTTTTTAATCGAACAAAATTGTGCATTTAATGAATTCTAGGAGATATAAGTTTCCGTTGTGGTACCCTGTAAATTCTGATAAAACATACACGTAATCAATTTTAATAATCGACTCAGAGATCCATTGCTTTGATGATTAGACAGGCCGACGAAAATGTACAAAAAAAACAAGTTGATAAGCAACACCAAGATATCAGGACAGCTAGTTTTTGCATCCGAGCGGATTGTGGAATCCAATAACCCAAACCTTAAGATACCGTCGGGTGCATTTATGAGTAGTGCAAATAATGGCATAGAGTATCATTCTATTTTTCTCTTCGTTCAGCTTTGAAAATGTGTTTTACTGGTTTTGTTGATGGATGTCGCCTGTCAACTGCCATCCAGGCCCTTCGGGTTTCCGGTCATTTGGGAACGTGATTTCTGACACGAGCAGTTGGCTGTCAGTTTTTCTTCCGTATACAGCTCATACTACAACTGCTTGAATGCTTTCTCATTATTATATTAGTCGTACTGGTATTAAGCTGGTTATGATAAAGTTGTTGATTCTACCACGTTGTATCTACTGTCGATGCTGTTGTTCCTCCGCTAAGCAAATTGACTGAATACCATAGTGAAGTGGACGCCATTCCGAACAAACAGCTATCCAGAAATTTATTTATGTTCGGCTTTTGATGAAAATTTTCAACGTACATCCCAATTTATAGTTACGATTAGTGTCGTGTAGTGCGGCATGCTTAACTGGATGCGTCAGTTCTACTCGGATCAGGAAACGAGCATGGGACCTGTTTTTCAACTGCGAATTAATGCTTGTACAACTGTTATGTGCTCTCTTGCTTGGCGAAATCTCACGTGTTTTATCAGCACGCGAGCATTCTACCTTGTAGTAGTTCTTTAATGCCCCATGATTATAGCTTCGCATGCCTCCTTAGGGAGAAATATATGAAGTGCTTATATGTTTCTTTCTCTAGGTGTTGTATGTTACATAACTTTGAATATAACCGTTTTATTTGTAAATAAACATAACTGAAAGAGTATAGAAATATCAACGTTGAAGCATTAAACGAAATGATGCAACCAAATAACTACAAACTGACACAGTATTAATTAACTGGTGATCTGTGGGAGTGCAACAAGAAGGTGGTCATGAATTCACCTTACGCGTACACTGATCGCGTCGAGTTTTGAATGTCTATCGATTCAGTTGTGGCCACTAAGACGGAGCCTTCCAGAGCTGAGTTAGAGGGAGTTCTGCCTAGTTAAAACACATTTGATGGTATGGCTCAGTAAATATCCCTCCGAATTTTGCAAGTTTATTGAGAATGTCTTGGGTTTGCCTTAAGTCATCACTCAGGTATCCGCAGGTAACTGAGACGACTCTTTGTTGCCGGACTTTCCAGGTAAAACTTTATTCTAAGTTCTATGACTTCCTTCGTGAACCGTCCTTGAGTGCTTTCCACATAAAACGCCGTTTTATGTATGATTGTTATGGCACCATGTTTGTCCTCGTTTAAAAATGTCCAGTGGGACTACAATTTGTGGAGAGAGTTTCTGGGGATAAAATGTTTCTGATGTGCTTTTGTGTCATCTATGCTTTATGGCCATGGCTATACAGTTTACAATCACATTCCACTCGTTGATCACCAGTTTTCATAAATTATTTTTACCTTTCGAGTTTCTTAGGCTCGTGACTGTTTTGCGTAATCATCGGCACACTTTAAATGTCATTCATGCATGAGCCATCAATCGACGGAGACGAATAACTACTGACTATACGAATGAAGTTAGTTTTGAAGTGTATCCACATCTAGCGCGGTCTGTTTATTTCGTCATGCCTCCGTATTATCGGTATAGGATAGTATTGGCAAATCGAACCTACTTATTGTATCAACAACGAAGTAAACAAATTATCCCGTATGAAATTCGTTTCTGTTTCCGATTCAGCTGTCGCCTAAATTATCCACAAAATCTCTTTCCCTTCAAAGTTGAAGATAATGACACGGAACTCTGGCAAACAAAATTTCAGTGACGGTCTGACAAATGTGGTGCTACTGAAACGATGTGATGTGGACTAGTACTGCTTCGGAAAGGCAAGATTTTAGTGATACTATGTGGCAGTTCCGCAAGCTGTTTTTACAAGTCCAGTATGCATTGTCTGTGTAACAGGTTTAGGGGGAAGGTCGGTAGGAAAATGTTCATGAAGCCTGGTTAATGGAGAAAGTTGCTTCAGGGGACATCGGAAGACTCTCTAAGCTTATCCTTGCTGCTGGTCCCAGGCGGCCGTCTGTTAGTGAAGCTATCAGCGAGGCAGATGGCACACGCATCCATGGTAAATTCAGGGGTTTAGAGCGCTGGGTGAAACATATTGAGAATCAATTTGGTTGGCCTCCTATTTCTATTGTATTGTCGCCACAAAATTACAATGTGGATCCCTAACGAGTAGGTTTGGAATTACCCATTAAAATTAAGGTCCAAAATTTCATTTCGGCTCTTAAACGTAATAGGACTGCTGATCTAAATGATCTCCTGCCGGCACTTTTCAAAGACGGTGGGAATTGTTAGTGGAGACTGACTCATTTGCTTCACCTTGTATGGACGACGGATATCTTCTCTCTGTACTTGGGTCACACGATAATAGTTCCCATATTCAAGAAAGATGTCAGTGGCTCTTGTGAGAGCCCTGGGGGAATGAGCTGGACCCCAGTAATTACTAGGGTACTGTCATCAGTCACACCTCGTTGACTCACTGCAGGTCGAGAGGCGAACATGAGGGGAGAACAGGCAGGGCTTTGTCCCGGGTGGAGATGTGTAGATCACATTTTTAATCTTCGTCAAATTCTGGAACAGCGTCACGTGTACCACAGGCCAGCAGTTACAGTACTTCTCGACTATGACGGTGCATTTGATTCACTGGATCGATTTACACTTTTCGAGGCGTTAAAACGCAAGAGTGTACCGACCAAGTATGTGAACATATCATAGGCAGTTTATCCTTATACTTCTACTCAGATTAGTGTTTTCCAGTGAGCTGTCCAGCAACTTCGGCACCAAGATTGGCGTACGTCACCATTTTTGTTTAACTTTGTCAAGGACGAAATAATGGAGGATTGTTTTCGGCAGTCACAGGATGCCAGCGTGGACCTTTTATCTGACAGAAGGCCGATTAATCTTGATTATGTTTAAGACTAGGTGTTGTTGTTTGACAATTTCCAAGCAGCACAAGCTATGTTAGACGCTATTTCGCGTTTTGCTAAATACTTTGGAATGCACTTTGCAACCTCAAATTGCAAAGTGTTTCTGTAAGATTGCTGTGGTTGCGTAGATTTAATGTTGCATAACGAAACCATGGAGATTGTTGTCTGGTTTATATGCTCTGGAAGCTGTATAACTGGCGGCGTCGAAAATGTATGGAATCAGCTAGAGGCGCATATCTCTAAGGCCAGGATGATATTCCCTAATCTGAGACACCTCTGGCGACAGAGAGACATGTCTCCGACGCCTAAGGGTCACGTATGTAAGGCGACGGTAAGGGCTGTATTACTATACGGCAACGAAACTTAGCCGCTCAGGGTAGAAGACGTGAACTCTGCTTCAAGTATTTGACCACCGATCTCTGCATTGAATCGCTCACATCGGGTGACACTATCTGGTAACCAGCAAAGTGGTTAGGAAGCGGGTATTTGATAGTGATTGTCATTTGAGTTCTCTTGTTCACTCCTTACATCTGCATAGACTTAAATGGCTAGGTCTTATTCTAAGGATGCCAGCTAATCGTCTGCCTAACCGGGCATTCTGCCGAAGCTGCCGTCGACTGTCGCGGTGTGGGCAGACGATGACCTGGTGTTGAGAAATGCAGTTGTTCTTGAAGGAGTTACCCACTGCAAATCGGGTTCGTTTCCCGGGCTGGGGCCCTCGCGACTCACAGAGTCGGTGGTTTGAGACGTTAGATGAGGTGGCAGCTAACCGAGCGCAGTAGCGTGAATGTTGTCGTTGTTTGGCCGAGTTGTCTGTGAAGTAAGTGCACTTAATGACGCGGGCTATTGAAAACTGTGAGGTAGGTGTCTTGCTGATAACGCCTTACTTTCATTTATAGCTCGGTTGTTTGTTTGCAAGATGTAGACAGCTTGAAGCAGAATGTCTGAATAGAGGCGTAGCTGTTTTTAGTAGTTAGGTCCCGTCCCCCTTTTCCGCTTATTTTTTTTGTACAATTTTTGCCGTTTTTCATGATTGTGTGGCAGTTAAGTATAGGCAAGAACCGCTGGTGTGTTGCTGTCTATTCTCTTGATGAGGAACCTACTGTTACGTTTGGATCATCCAGGACTATGTCTAAATAGTGCTATACAAAAGAGCTGAGAATATTCTGCACCTACGATTTGTCACAAGAAGTAATTTCTACACTACTTAACTAAATATACTTTCCAACTTTATGTACTAGAGTGTACCACAGATGTTTCAGTTTTATGCCACAGGGATCTCGGTATGCAATGCTGATTGTCCGTTGAGGACACTAACAATAATAACCAAGGGTAGTTCCTGGTGTGAGTCGGTCATCATGTGAGAGAGGTGTCAGAATTAGTTTTCAGGTTACTTATACCGTCAACTCATCTCGACGATATTGCACGACTCAGCGAGAGATGTGTGTAGTTTATCCGCCATTATCACACGAATTATGGTAGAGATCCCAGCTGTTTACTCTGGAATACAAGTGCTAGGCTCTAGTCTTGATTTGCTTGGACCCCTTGGTTGCGTGTGTCTTTGCCGTGTCCGGGGTGTGAAGTGCGATTCACGTTCCCTGGAGGAGACCGCGTTGGTCATTGTACTATGGCCCTAATATTGGGCTCGACTTGATTATCGTATGTGAATATTTGGTTACAGTTGCTTGGTAATAACACTGCGATTGTTAGGTCGCTTTGGGCGCAATAACGCTCTTACTCTCTCTAAAGAATGACCCAAGATGAAGACTTCACTGTCGGACTGACATCAGGGAAGTAATTGCGTTTGAATAGCAACGTATAGATTACTGATACATAGTCAAGTACTTAGTAGACGTGAGCCGAAAGTCAAGTCTGATCCTTCCTTCCGATGGAAGCTAGCTGAAAGGTCTATCTGAATTCGAAAGTTGCATTCACTTATGAGCGATTTTCTGTCAGACGGTTTAGTTGATTTGTCCAAAATAATTTCAATCTGCTTGCTATTTCAGCATCACATTTCTTGGCAAAATCCATTTCTTATTCAACTGTCAATACAAGCAGTACATCACATTTATAACGTCCATGAACAAACTGTGTCGTTTTTGTCCCATATTGACATTTGATAATGTCTCTCCATCACAACGCAAGCACCCTCTCGACCAAACGACTTCATCCAAAAATTTCTATATTATCCTGGTCATAAATCGCTACTTAATCATTTAACTACATTTCGTACATCAGGCCTTTGGCCTACAATGATAAACAGGTTTGAAGACTCTCCATGGTTACACTCGCTTTGGTTTAGTTTATGCATACACTTTACCCGACCGTTCATGATACGTTCTGATAGACTTAGTGTGCCGTTAAATATTCTCGTACCTTTCTAATTGACAACTATTTTCCTGCTGGTTGTTGTCTATTAACTGAGAGGTTGACGGATTAGTTGAGTGGTTTTCGTTCCGTCCGTTTTCGTTTCAGGGATGTCCTATACAAATAACGATTTGCATTAGAGGTCTGATAGTTCCAACGGAGCGATGGTTGCTCTGCAGATGTGCCTTGTATATATCTCGTTTTAATGTGATTTTCCAACCACTGTAGTGGCTTTTCTACTCTTAAAAATATTCTCTATATAGTGTGCTCATGTAAACCATGTCACGCTTTCTATCCAGTGTATCATTTTCCATTTTCTATAAATGATTGATTAACATTTCAGTGATTTTCGTCAATAAAACCAAATACACAAACTCCATTATTTCTTACTTTTCAAATCTGTGTACAATCCTTATTTTAGCAGATGCAATACCTTAACTATTTCTCCTCGGTCAGCCTTAAAACATTCGAACCCTTCATGGTTTCATTCTTTTGCTTAACGCGGTATATATTATTTGAAACGATCTGACTGAAAGTCACTTTTAATTTCCGGTGAAGATGACTTATTGATTTGATTTGGTGTGGTAGGTCCAGGAATCTGTTCAAACAAATTCTCAACGACTTCCGGCGATGATAGACACTGAATCCAGACAAAATATGAGATGTGTACAATAGGTATGTATTCCACTTGTACGTTGGTGCAAGATGAAAGTTCCACGTGACGTGCGGGCTCATGATGGTCGAGATCGCAGTAGTCTGGCAACGGCGTTGATATGATACAATTTATATCGTATAGAAGACGTCAGTATGAATTTAGTGCGTGACTGTGGAACGTTTATTGATTGTAATCTGAAGTATCTGTCTTTTAATCTCTACATAAGAATAAACATTTTGTATGCGCATGTGCGCCTTCTTTCGTATTGATACTCCTGTGATAAATTAACTGTTTTATCAAATGATCGAAATGACAGACAATGTGTAAACGACGGATTTTAAAACGATGTCGGCGCTTTTCCCAGACGCCAGTGCAGGAAGAATCAAATTGTGAATATTTTGAGGGCATTTACAAGGGAGGAGAATAATTTAGGTCATTTTTAGGGGAATGTCGTACACATAATTATTCGGGTTTTTAATAGACAACTAAAAATAGTATGAGTTTGCTGGCAAAAAGATATACAAAACCAAAAGCACAGTTGCAATTGATGAAGACTAAGCAAGGTACGCAAACAAATGACGGACATGAGGAATACGTGGAAGTTATGACGTTGTGATTCCCAATACTGTGTTACAGTGAAATTAGTGACCTGCATTTCATTTCAGACTGCGTCATCTGATCTTCGTCAGGCCCATAGGTTCATCCAATTTTACTTTACTCCTAAACTGCAGTACGACGCATCACGTTGTCCCGTTGGCTTTACCTGCCCGCTTCCAGCAGGCTACTTCGTGGTTAGCACACAACTTACGTGGTATAGAAACATGTCAAAAGCAATTTTGTATCACCTCTACGAGGATGATATCTTAGCCATTTTTAAGGACAACAACCCGGCGAACATGACTTGTTTTTTGTAACCAACTTGACTAAGAGAATCGATCAATGGAAATTCCTGACTTTATGTTTGCTAGCAGTTACACATTGTCTCAGCTTGTGAGCTCGCCTGATTTTAGGTCAAAGTAGGTTAGTTGTCAGCACGAACTTCTTCACCATTTTCTGAATGAATATTGTGGCTATGTGGGTAGCTTATCACATACCACTGACAAACCGATTGTCAAGGTAGCAGTGTATGCGTGGTCCAAAGTAGTACTAGATAGATATATCAACAGCCTTGCAATTTTGTTGTACATAAATCTGTTACAAGAAAGCACCACACACGGCAGAATTGAAGTTCTGTCAGTGCGACCAATTTCAGATGAACTTTGACTGTTGTTCTAATTCCGAACATAACAGTCTCTGTCGTGCATTTATGAACAACCTTGAGAATTGATTGCCTGAGCTCGCTACAGAGATGGAAAGGACATTTTATCAGATGGTAATCGAATTCCGTTTTCTCTGTTTTCTATTTGAGCCAGCAGTCGACATACTTGAAGGAATTCATTTCCTTATTGAACTTGAACGTAACAATGAGAAGACGTAAATCATGTGAGGTTCTTTAGAGTAACAGTTATTTTTATCAAAAGTCCCAGGTTCGGGATTTATACGATTCGGCAAGGTAGGATATAATGCCCCTGCATAAATAGGATGCATGTTCCCATAGTGTGATTCACGGACTACATGGTGCATATTTTTGTCAGCGTGTTAAAAGTAAACGTTTATTGAATCTTGCGTATGGTCATTTCACAAATATGTCCCAAGTGCCTCTTATGAATGAATAGAATATTCTAAAGGAGTCTCGATTAAATGCCACACAAATGCTCAAGATATCACATTTTGGGGGGTAAATTTACTGGAGAAATTTTTGTGATGATGGACATGTGGAATCTGTGTTATTAAACGCGGTGCAATATTTTGGAGAAAAATAGGAGTAGATTGAACGATTTTCCGAGAAACGTTCACATTTTTCTTAAATTTAACTGTGACGTCTATTCTGTTCAGTTCACAAATAGCCCCATAAGCAACGAAGATTACACTGTCTTTAGACACGAAGATGTCAAGTTTAAGAAGTGAGTTGGCCGTGAGGACATATGGTTCTGGAATCACGGAGAGTTCTTTGTTTCTCAGTGTACGAATTATTAATGCAGCTGCAATGTTGCGTCGTCTCTATCTGTCAAAATAGGCAAAACGGCACAACTGAAAAATGTGAGAAAACTTCCCTGGCTGGTATCACGTCGACGTTTTGATTCTTTCGATGATTTTGAACGGCCACGTGAGCGGCGGATTTCCGTGGGCAATACGCCAGCTCTAAGTTTCATTGCTGTGTTGCATAGACGGGAAGAGATCGTGACTGGTGTGATGTGGCTGCCGTTGACGAATGCAGCAACCGAGCACCATCATGTGTACTATTCAGGTGCACACGCTATGGCATGTTTGGTTCTCTTTCGGATGTCATAATCGTTCCGGCCACTTACATCGGTGTGAGAGCAAGACGATGAAACGGTTGAGATTGGGGATCGCGTAGAGCCAATTTTAGAACCTCATTTCTTGATGACAAGTGTTTTTCAATGCGAGATCTATTTGGAGGCTTACGAGGTTGAAGATTGGGCCTCCCAGGGCCACCATAATTGAAATCCGAACGAAAGAAGATGTTGGGGGTGTCTTTGGGCAGGGCAGCCGCGTCTTGCTATTCATCCTCACTGGTCGATCTGAGGATTCAAGCGTTTTTTAGAAACAGCGCTGAGACGTAGATGACAGGTTACTTTCGACAATAAATGCGTTCGCAAGATCTTGATTTTGACGGAATTTCGCTAGCGCTGCAGTCACCTCGTATAACATTATTAATAGAACGGCAACTGTATTTGTTGTTGAGATTTTCTTCCAGTTGAACGGTGTACCTAGAAACTTGAATGTTGTTGCAGGGGGCGGATATTATGACGGTTCCATTTGCTTCCAAGAATTGGTCGCCAAGGGAAGTGGTACATCTTTTTCCATCTGCTTTTATGTAAACGCATTGGGCCTTAGAATGGTTCACAGTCAAACCGATTTCAAACTATCCCGCAGATGTTTCAGTTTGATTGTCAATGTTTCTTTCGACAAACCTGCTGGTGTGATCTCATCCGTCTGTGACAGATAATTCAAATGGCCTTTTGGTGTATTTAGAGCAAAGTCGGAACCAAAAAAGGATAACAGGGGTTCATTCAAGGACATTAAAAGCAACAAGGGGGACAGACAGTTTCCTTGGCGATCACCTCTTTTCGGGAGAAACTCGCAGCTTTCAAAATAAGACTTACCAGGCTTATAAACTGAGGATAGACAGTTGTTCAGAATGGTAAGTGACCCTTGGGTAGTGATTGTTGTTATGAGAGGGT
>LUCH01002352.1:58453-87546 GCA_013368495.1 Paragonimus heterotremus
AAGTTCGTCTGGTATGTTTGTCGTCTTTTGTCTGATATGGTGCGGAACGATTAATCCGTAGAGGTATGTTTGGTTTGGTTGTAGAAAGCCTGTCCTTAATCTGCCTTTTTTCTTTGCCGTGTGCAGTAAACGATCATAACGAATTTTGTACCACAATTGCACATCAAATGTTTACTTTTTCCTTCTTACAACTATCATTGTCTGTCTGCTAAAACTTCCTCCTTGATGTTGTTGACATGTTTTCATCTTCATCTGTACCCGATTGTTTTGATGAGGTCATTTCCCGTTGTCTTGTGGCTGTTTGTGAACACGTGCTTAGTTGTCACATTCCGAACTCCTTTGCTGGATAATTTGTGCACCCGGTTGATTCACATTCAAGGTAAGACAGTACCTTTGTTGTGGTTTTATTAAACAATACGGTATGAATTTCAATCTTTTCGATCGCCTTTTCTGACGTTTTTCGGACTTGGAAGATAGTCCAATTAACCCGACCGTCTGAATAAGCGTTATTGGAACTGTGGAATACGCCTTACTGAGTGAATTACCCTAAATCGCCAGGAGCGATTTAACACCACCATTAATCATACAGAAGGTCAAACACTATTTTACTTTCAGACATCGGAGGGGCCTCTGATTCAGTCAACAAAGCCGAGGAGAGGTTTTCTCAAGAAATATGTAAGCATTCTGAAAACATTCACTGTCAGACATCAGGTGGGGTTAGAGTGTATAACAGCGCTTAATCAATCCTCTGTATCCTAACTGCTGTGTGACAAGTTTGTTCAGCCTCCTTCTTAGTCGGTAGACCGAAGCCGTAGACCGAAGCTTAGAGTGAGCCATAACGGACTTAAAAAATATGATGTTTTTGAACTGCCTTCATGCACTCCACCTAAATAGGTAAACTACACAGGGAGCATTACTCTGATCTGTGGGGTTCCGCAGAGTACGGAATATGGCGGACAGATTAGAGGTTTTTACTGGTCCGTTTGCAATAGCGTTTTAACACCCAATTTCTTTCTACCGTTACAAGACTGACAGGACACCATGTCTACTGTCGCAATGGATGGTCAGCTGTTGGGAGTAGTAAAAACTGGTCTGTGTTTGGAGTGCTGCATCATCATCAGTGAGATGTCTGATGAGATTACACATCGTATAGTCAAATCTCGGATGCAGTTTGCAGAGTACGCCATTCCTAGTGTACGAGGTATACCAGTCTACCACTGAAGGGCTAAATGGATAACACTACCCTACAGGGAGTCTAATAAAATTGCGAAACCCAGTTTGTCCGCAAGAAAGATGTTCACAAAATGAACATTATCGACCACCGATATCTCCGAAGAACTGAAAGTGTGTGATGAGAACACTACTTCAGAAATGGTGAGGTTCGATGACTGGTATCCTGGGGAGACACGTGCTGTCGACCTTTGTGCATAGCAACCTCACCTCAAGCTTCTTTGAATTGGCCATATCAATAAAATGCCAGCTCAGTGCTTACCGCACTGACTTGTTCGTGAGGCGTAGGTTATTCTGGAACAGACAGCCCGGTGTACAGCCTATGACTTGGCTTCAAGATATGGTTGCACTGACTCTGAGGCTTGTTCCATCAGGGCATTCCAGGCTTCCTAGATAGGACCCAGAGGGTGGTATTGAAACCCTTAGGTGAGGACGCAGCCTGGTACAGTAAAGAATAGAATTATATGATGCTCTTTATGTGAATATCCGTATAGATCGGCCTAATTTATTTCAATCCTTTTTATCTATATCCTGCTTTCAATTCCACAATGTTTTTTGTCTTCTCGTATATTATGGCCCGCCCACCGCTTTATATGAGCGCTTTATGTTACGTAACTACATATTTGAGGGAACACTGGGCAAATTATGACTTTCCATGTCTCTTGTGCAGTCCCTACTTTTCTGCACGTTCGCCGACTCGTGTGGTTAAGTATATAGTTATACGTATCCAGTGTGTCAAAATATTACCTACGACCAATTACAATAATGACGTTCTCTGACTGATTGCAAAAGAATGTTTCTCAACCGATCGCTGGAAAATATGTGCGACGCCCATCAGATACAGTATCTGTTGAAAAGGTGAGTTTTCAGAGAAAGTTCAAGCTTTTCAACCTATTACTTACAATTTTGAACTTAGTTGACCAGCTTGTAATAGGAATTAAATGACCCTCTGTCAGATAGTTGATATTAACAAACTAAACGTGAAGGAAGTTATGGAATCTTTTGAAGCAGTAACCAACTAAATATCTATTAATACACTCCAATGATTTTCCTACTTAAATCGCTTCTGAGCACAGACAAATAATTGATTGTACTGTTGTTGCGGTTGCTGGTTAGACTCAGACATTCAGACGGTAATATGACGGTTGTGAACCCCAAAAATGTAAGGCAAAAAAACACAGGAAGGTGTTACACCGGTTACTTCGTATTTTCTCCATCTTTTAGCCTGAGCGGCAGGTAGATTTTGATTTGCCTTAACATACGATTTTTTATCAGTAAATGCTGACTGCAAAGTCTTTGCATCAATCTGCGAGCCATTGCCCCTTGGTTTTGTCTCCTGCTAAGTGATTTATAATGTCGCACTGCAACAGAAACATTTTTATTTAGATTTAAGTTTCCAGTGCATGACTACTTTACTGGTTTTGCCATCACACTGACGGAGTTTCAGGTTAAGTAAACTCAGGTCAGGAATGTGGAATATGTTTTTTAATATTTAAACAACCACGCTTTTAACAGAAAACGCATCCAGGTTAGTAATTATATTTCACGGTAAATTCGTCTATAAACTTGTGTACATCATTGAGACACCTTGCGAAATGTGTGATTGCAGGACAGCTGTAAGCAAAAATACGGCCGTGAGTATATTTCACTGAGACCAGATCGAATATATGAATATTTTTTTAAAAAGACCAAATCCGAATGGTCTGTCAAAATGAGGCTAGAATTAGGTGATCAAATGATTTGTATGATTTACAATGCTGAAACGCAATACAATCTGTGGGAGTGGATGCAGGAACGCCGATGCACCGAGCCCCCTCAGTAATTGTTAATTCACAAAACAGATGTGAACAAGCAAGCATAAAATCAATTTCAACCTTATAGTGTGAAATACGAACCTCCTTAGACTAGTACAACAATGCTGACGTAAAGTGATCACGTCAACCTTTGATTCGACGCCATATTTAAACATTCAACAGACAATGACCCTGAAAGTGCTGTGTTTTTAACTTAAATTGGGAGACAATTAGAAAAAATTACTGATGATACGATTGTTTTAAAAGATAGAATGAAACTCAAGCACATTTGAACGTACGATTTGATTAGGAACATACGGTAAACTGATTTGCTTATGAGTTAACGCTACATTTCAGGTCACTGGGAGGGCTTACCACTAAAAGTCTAATGCCGAGGACGACGTCATCTACATAACAGTCCCTTGGAATTTGGTGGTAGTCATACAGATAAAAGGGAACCGCGCAAAAAGAACCGCGTTTTAGGAAACACCTGAAACCGTGAAAAGTGTAGAATACGCATCACAATTTGGGCGCATCGGCTTTAAAATTATTTTTTGACTTGCTTTTGAGAGACCGTTGGACAAAATGTTGAATACATCATGTCTAAAGCAATGTACGTCACATCTGTTTACTGGTAGAGTTAAAAAATAAGCTGCATTATACAGTACATGAAAGGCTATTTTGATTTTGTTACCCTGATTCGGCAAGAAGAACGGCACGAGTAGCACAGAGTAGGGTAATGTGGTAACGTAGTAATACAATTTCTATGTTCAGCAGTGAAGTTTGTTAATTCCAGCATGAACCGTTCAAGAAATCCTGCTGGAGCAGTCGATCTCCTGAATCATTTCGTGGATTCCATTTGAGACAATGGGACAAGTGGGTAACAGAGTTCCAATGTGAAATTTCCGAGCTCATGATATGGCTTTGTAATTCAGTTGGTAGAACATTTTCCGCTTCTGAGCATGGTGTTTCCGTCGCTGATTCAAATCAAGCCGAAGACCTAATTTTTCACAATTGGGCCTCATCTAGAAAAACAGCACAATTCGTCATCAGTGGATTGAGATTGACAGTAAGTAAACAGGCAAGGGTAAACATAAAGAAATATTTTAAAAACCACTGATATACACTCAGTCGGAAGGTATTTGATTACGTGTTTATGGTTTGTTGGTAGACTGCTAGCAGCCACATGACAGGCAGCAATTGTGTACTGCGTAGTACACCATGAGTACCATTCCGGAAAGGCTCATATAAATATTCAGCTCATATCTAAGTTCATCCTGATCAACCTGCTTTAGTTAATTCACTCCGCAACATTATGTCACGCACAGTTACGCACTTCACAGAAAAGGGGCCAGTTGGATGAATAAATTTACATAGAGAAACTGGATGGAATTCGCGGAAGATCGCAAAAATTAAATCAGAATTCTTTCTTCCTAGAGAGAAATCTTTTGTTGTCTGCTGAGGAAGATTTGGTAGCACACCATAATGGCAAAACAGGTCCAAAATAATTCACTGGTTTGCTTTTCACACGATCATTTTCGGGAGAATCATGGTTACTTATTCTCAATTCACTTTCCATTTAAACGCTATTTCATATCATCACAGATAGTCAGCGTTTGAAAACATGCAAAAATTCACTTTAATTTAGGAGTTAACCAGTTCTGAATAATAGAGCTTTCGAAGGGATCGAAGCGGTGGCAGGAAGCCTGTGTCTGCATGGTATTATTTTTACGCATGGCGTTTTGATCAAATTATACTATTCCTGATGAAGTATCTCCGTAAAGGGCAAAAGCGAAAGGTGCACGTGACAATATCCTTCGTTTGTGGTATCTCACAGTCGTCTAGTTATCGATTAAAATCACAGTCTACAATCTTCTTTTGCTGTAAGTTTTCCTTCATGGATCAGAGACCCAGCCCATTAGTGCAGGAGATGCATCTAACAGTGTTTGTCTACCGTTACGTTTACCAGTTGACTAGCATAAAATTGGTTGAATGTATGATTAACACGACAGTCCATCGTCAGGTATTTAGGAAGTGTTCAAATTTGCAACCGATACCATATCTACTGAAAATGCCAAGTCTAGTTGGGTCGTGTATTCGGCATACCGACGTAACTTCTGGTGGACCGCGCACTGTTCCGCTTGTCTGCTGACGGCTGGGAGAAACGGCAACGTGGTCAGCTTACGATCTGGTCACAGACTGTGAAAGTCTTCGCCGTCCAGCCGTGCAGTGTTCGTGGGGTGTTGTTCATCTGGTCGGTGTGTTCGATACCGTCCACACTACCAGTTGAAAACACTATTTAACGGTGCTTTATGTCTCGGCCAGTGGTAAGCCTGTTGGCTGTTCTCCCTCTTGAACATCAATTGCTTTTATTCATTTACTTTTTTCCTATCCTCTTAATCTTTGTCATGCGTTTATTCTTGTTTATTACTCCGCAACTTCGTGGGCGAGTGTCAAGATCGACGGTAGCGAGATCCATTTTACCTGCGAGTAAGGCTGAAACCTGACTCAGTATTGGATTTATCAGCAAATTACCGAAAGACTTCGGACCAGTAAGTTTATAAATAAACAACAGTTTCTTAGAAGTATTCTCCACTCAAAAGTTCTAAAGCTTACCTGACTCATTATTCACTTAACATGTGACTTAATTTATTTGCTTCGATTTGTGACTAGGAATTTTTTCTCGACACAGTCGTTTCTCTGCCTATGGTTATCAGCCTTATCATGGCAGTCGGTTCTTAGGTCAATATTGTACGACGATTAGGTCAGAACTTTGGTCACCTTGTCTGCGACAATTAAGGCGTGGTCAGTCTAAGCATGAATGTAGACCGTGTCGTTCGGAAACAACGTGAGACTGAAAACAACCAACATCTCTTTACCATTCAAGCTAATAACAAAATATTGACTACCTCGCACAGGTTTCCGCTTTTGTGGTTCAGTCTCAGTTAGATACACGCCTTTGTGTCCGCAATAATCAACACACAACTATGAATGTCCTCGCTATCCGTCGCATAAATCATCGGTCAAACTACACAACCATCACCTGTACAACACGGGTATGCACACACACGTAAGCGCAAACGGAGAATGATGTCCGGACAATATGAGCTCCTTTGGTTTGTATGTGAAAACGGCCGAAACAATAGTGAGGGATATTTCTCAACTCACAAACCTTAAGAAGGTCACAGCGCGGTTGTCAAGTCAACTGGATTGGGTCGCTATGGCTGCAACAAAGTTACAACACATTGTTAAGGAAATAATAATGAGGTTTTGGAAGCCAATGCTCTAAAACAGATGGGTTCACATAATAAGTTGTTTAAAACCGAATTGAGTAGTTCAGTTTACAAACAATAGAATGCTTGGGGTGATCTAAATGGAAGACGCATAGTTGAGAAATTGGGCGTAACGAGGACAGCCTAAGTGAGAAAAATGCATGCTTGAAACTTATGGGTGACAGGCATTGGTATGAAGGTACTTGAATATTACGCTATGCTTTGCGAAGTTTAATTAATTGGGTATTTAATCAAGCAGTATGAAACTTGGGTTATTAATAATTGGAACGTAGCTGACTCCAATAAACGGACGGTAACGTGCAAGTCCAGTTGAGGATTTAACAGTGTGACGGAATAAAGGAAGTACGTTTATTTGAGATATCTTAAGTCTGACTGTTTATCGATCAGTTATTAAGTGTTGATGTAATTCAGTTTGCTCAACAGGTAAATGTTTGTGAAATTATTGATAGTGATACACGAAATTTTGTTAGGCCGTCAGTGACTGTGATTAAATTTATGTAAGTTAAGCTGAATACAGATCCTTTCTACGTTTTAGTCGTAAACGAACCCTGTAAAGATCTGCTGGTCAGCATTCTGATGATGAGTTATAACGTATCCTGTGCATTCAATCCGCATATTTCACATCGAAACAGCCACCTTTGTAGTTTAAAGTCTACAGTGAAGATGATTCAGAAACAGATGACTTCAGCAAGAAGAAGAAACCGGTAGGTTCGTCTAGTGTTCCTAAAGCACTATCACTTTTGAACTAGAGATGAAGGTTTGATACCTCTTTTGATTTGAGTTTCATAGCAGCCTAACTGCAGTTTCTGTCGTTGGTTTGAATCTAGACCAAGTCCAGATTTTGCAACTGAATACGTTCTAAATTATAAAATCTGCAAAATTACTTGTCACTAATACAAACTCGGCGGTCGTCGGTGAGGCTGGTGAATTCTGTCGTGAACTGTCTGATCAATCGTGCCTGAACAACTATTCAACTGAATTGTTTGGTGGATTCCACATGTTGGTGGACTGATTGGATGATTAGGTCCAAAAGCAAAATTTCCTAACTCCTGATGTGTTTCCGTAGCTCAGCTGTTACAGTCTTTGCTCCATCTTGACAGGCCGTTTTGTTGATGATTCGACGCCAGTCGAAGCCCACATTTTTCGCAATTGGACCTGTTCTAAACCGTCATATTCACCATACTACTTATCGATAATATGAAGTTTAGCTGTATTTGAACCAGAGAACTCCGAAACTTAGTTGCCACTCTGTTTTATAGTCTACTTTTTTAACAGAAAAATCTGACACCTCAAAATATTGAATAGTAACTCACTGAGATTATTCATTTCACAGTCACTCATTTGGCTTAACTGCCCTAAAGACGTTTGCATGATTGAATGATTGTGTGTTCCCTTTCCAGTTATTATGGTACTTTCGACATCACTTGCTATGTTTCATTGATGATATGTGGTTTTTATTCTGGAACGTTACAACATAAGGATAGCACCACTACTTGTTTCAGCATAATCTACATCACAGAAACCATATTGAACCCGTTTTAGTGGCCTAATCAGTCAAATGATAAAAATAACCAAAATATGGTAGTATCAAAGAAGAGTCGTAACGGTTATGGATAGGCCCAAAGATAGACGTACAATTGAGTCATAGAACACGGAGTGTAGCTAACATATGTTTTCGATAAAATCTCATCAGGCTGTTACAGTTATAAAGGAAAATACAACTAAGACGGTTTCATGCGAAACTTGGTATTGGTCCAAAATTCACACCATCTCAATTTTGTGTTTTTGGACTCCGATTGGATGTTAACTGCCCACATATCGATCGGGTGAGTCAGCTAATGGCCAAGGCAATTGAAGTGATTGAACAAAGTTTTTCTGTCCATACAAGGTTGGATTACGTAATCGAATGGCAATGGCCTCGGCAGTGGCCAACATTCGCTGGCGAACAAGTCTTGACCTGTTCGGTGGAACCCTGTAGATAACAGTGAACGATCGGTTTATGTTGACCTGGTGATCGCTGTCGGCCAGATGACCTACAATAGCACTCGTGATTGATTTTCTCTCACCTGTCCCGATCCATGCTGGGTGATGTTCCCTGATTCTTCTAGATAGGTGCCGAGTCGTACGACCCATGTAATTTGCTGAACAATCGCAAACGAACGAGTAAATCACCATAGATGAGTTGTGGACCGGCACTTTATCCTTCAGATTCAGAGTAATCAGTGGCGAACTGGTGAATGAGATAATCGGTCGGGCTGCGTTGAACGTTCTTTTAAGCGAACTGGTAAGCCGAAGGGTCAGTGATTCAGCCAACGTATCTCCTTTGTATGACAGTCGTATGAACATAGGCTTCTTATCATCTCCTTGAATCTTAGCTGATGCTTCAAATGTTTTCATATGTTTGGCCACAAAATTGTCAGGGTAGCCATTCTGTTGTAGAATATGAGTCACAAGCTGTAACTCCTGTTCCAAAGCATCTGCTGAGCAGATTTTTCTGGCTCTATCCGCCAAACATTTGACCAGGTTGCGTTTGTATTTTAAGTGTGTAAAGCTATGAAAGTTACTGTACTGGCCCGACCAAGTAGTCTTCCGATAAACGGAACGTTGCAAACTTTCATCAGTCCTTCTATTCAAAGAAACGTCCAGGAAATGGAAAGATCCCTCTGACTCCAATTCTGAGGTGAAACTTATCAGCGGATGTGCGCAATTGAAGTCTTTTAAAATATAAGCTATGTTGACAGATGAATCTGTGATAGCGAATATATCATCAACATAACGTTTGTAGAAAACCATTTGATTTATAACAGTGCTCAGCACCGTTCGTTCCAACTTGCCCATAAAAATATCTGCCAGTAGTGGTCCTAATGGAGACCCAATTGCCACTCCATCAATTTGTCTGTAAATGTCATCACTTCGGGTGGCCTTCCTGGCCTTCCTCAGGATTACAACACTCTTGAGGAAGGCCACCCGAGGTGGTTGAAACGTAGAATATTACAACTTGCTCGTAACGTTGTGTTATTCTCAATCCATTTATCAATAACATGTTCATTCGTACTAAATTTGATGCGGATATCCTACAACTGGCTATCTGTTACGTTCAAAGATATTTATAACGTATAACAAATTACGGCTGAAGGTCTTGTATGCGGTTTGTCGATCTTGTTGTTTTGGGTTACTTTTGAATGTGTGATTAATGTTTGTGAATTTGTTTTCACGGAAACGACTATCTTGGTTTTCAATTTAGGTAGCTTAATATACATGGTGGATTGGTCCATTTATTCTCAAACTAACCTGGAAATTCGATCAGTACTTTCGCATTTTAAGGTAAACGGGAATATGCATCTCGTCTTTTAGGTCCAGCCAATGTATTGCCGTTACTGTGAAAATAAGTACAGTACTTGCTTGTACTTAACTCGATTACATGTAAAATTAGTTTCACTGACTCCAGGTACGCTTGCATTTGGGAGAAATTTATTGTGATATTCGAGTTAAAGACATGTTCGCACGAAGTAATATCTTTATACATCTTTTCCAACGGTGGCCTTCGGAGAATTGTCCTTTTAGATGAAGCAGCCGTTTCTCATTAAATGATTTATTTAATCCATGATGAGTTTTCACTTCCGCGCCTTGAATCATTTTTGAAAGTAAATTGAACTCTTTGGAGCAGATATTATTTACAAACCTGTAGTTCCTTGAGTGCTTTTAGGTTTTATAATTTTTTACGCCTTGAGATTCTATGATTCATTTCAGTAGGGTAAAGAAGGATATCAATTACAGCACAAATGTAACCCGGCTGGTGAAACAACCGTTTGTCGACAGGTAACATACGGGCTAGCTGGAACAGGATGATATTCGCCGGTAAAAAATATACCAAGCGAAAACAAGTATACTGGGTCTTCTGAGAATGAATGATCAATAATTCTTCGGCTTACTTCGCTTAGGTTTTTCTATCAGTTGTAAAACTGTGCACGGTGTTGAAATTGAGCACTACGATTTGTGGTTGATAAATACCGAAGTTTCAGATGCCGTCTGTTAGTTACATACATACTGGTTAATCCGACTCTCAATTATTTGGGCTTATAACCGGTCGTACCGAGATTCATCATTCCGCTATCACGTCCTTATGTTACATGTGTTTTGTACATCATGTGATTGGTGCAGCGACTGGTAGATGACAGGACAAGTCTTTTTGTCACCAAGGGAAATGCATCTTCATATTCATTGCGATTAAAACTGATTGTGCTGAATTGAAGGCATGTCTCAGAGATTTGCTTTTCTTTTTTGCAGGTGTTTTCAGCAGTCGACGTTTGAAAAAACGGTAGTGAGAGATATGTGTTTCGTTTCTATACACGTAACACCACAACGTCGATTGGCCTAATCAATTTGTTCACACAGCCTTCTTTACTAGTCAAGCCATATTCCACGTTTTCTTATTTTTGATAGCTTTTCATCTTACAATTGAAGTCCTGTCCGCCTGGTCAGACCTTATATGTTTGTTCTACGGATATTCTTTTCCAGATAAAAGGTTAACTAAAAAGCTAGTTAAACAGTCGCAAATCTAAATGCTGTCAAATATTTTTCACAGCAGAACGATATTTGCATAGACGAATAGCAAGCAAATGAAGCGATGGAGGTTGATGAAGAGTGTTTTTCGAAACGCAAAACTTTCTACATATTTTTGAAGTGCTGTAGATGACACAAACGTCGATTAATTTGTGTGGAGCACTAATCTTGAAAGGTTAAGTGAAATGCAATTGATTTCATGTTGGAACAACAGTTCACAATGATAAAGATGTTCTGGTTTTTCGTTCCATCAGCGGAAATTTTCAAAATTTGCTCATAATACGACTAAGTCTTAGGTTACGTTCGTGTATATAAACCGTTTCTTAGTTTCTCGTTGTTACATCGGCAGCAACTATTCCGAATCTTTACAGTTGTCTTCGCCTCAAATGTTAGGTTTGCAGGTCAGTTATCTCACACAATTACACTCTTACTTCGTCAGAATTCTAATAATTACATTGTAATTGGCAAATGGTTAACGCTTTAATTTGGCATGTGTTCTTCGGGAACGATAGGTTTATTCAGTTTTCATTAGTATTTTTACTGCAGGTAAACATTGTACATATTTACCTGTCAAACGTGGGTAATTCCTGTGAAACACTATATTCTAAGATCTGTGACGTAAGGCACGAATCGTGGCTCCTAATTTTTAGGAGAATAATAAAAATCGTCTATCTATTCTTAAATTATTTAGACTTATCGTCTGCATTAAAATAGTTATCGTAAGTGCCAAACACTTGATTGTGTCAAAAGCAAATTATCTACCAATACCAGCGTGTGGGAAGTGACATCTAAATCTCACCCAACGCATTGTCCGTACAATCAGCTGCTCAGTTATTTCAACATCGTTACGACAAACGTGCTGTCAAACTACGATTATTATATATGAGTTAAACGGACTTTAGTGGTTGTTTGTTTACAAGATACATATGTTGGAATAACTTGTAATGAAACTGCACAGACCATTGATGGAGGAAGACTTTATAAAGTAGGGGGAAAATTCAAAAGAATTCGAAAATTGACCACATATGAGGTATGGAACGCTTGATTAATTGGTCGACTTCATAAGTGCAATAGAGTTTTGTGTATCCTTCGCACTCAAGATGCAGGATTTAATTCAAACAGTTGTTGAAGGAATTTTCGATACGACAGTAATGAACTGTTAGTAGTTTGAATAGCGTTGAAATGACTGCAAATGATGACAAATGTACGGAAAATTGTTTGGTTAAAATGTTCGATAGAGGGCTATCAACAGTAACGTGTTTTATACTTTGCTTAAATGTGGTTGTTCAATTCTTATTCACATGAGTTTACAGACACGATCAAAGCTTATCGTGTCATGAGCGTTCGGTAATAAGTATTTATGAGTCATTAAATACTCGTTACTTTGAATGTTATTAACTAACGATAAGCCCCATTCATCCAAACCACAAGGGTTTTAACAATTCATGCATCGCTGATTTCAGTCATTTCATCAAAATAAATTCTCCAAGACCCATTGTTCCACTGAATTAGTACATAGTCCATACGGTGAATGTCAAACGGTTCCAATTTGGTTCAACCTATCATCGCCTAGTTAACTCAAACCAGAAATAAAACTTCTTATAAAATATAAGTTGGAAAACAAACCTATTTATAACAAAATTTTACTATTTCGTCGGCAATAACCTTTTAAGACCGATGTTGCCAGTGCTCTTACCTCGTTCTCAGATTAATTGCTTGTTATCTTAACAGACCAATCCAACGAGATACTCATAGAAATGAGGGTCAAAAGATGTGGAAGCTTTGACTCGGTGTGCTTGAATGTTTTCCACGAACCAAGATGAGAACATCTTTTATAGAGTCATGCATGTCATAGAATGTGTACCATGAATCACTAACAAAGGTTGGTTTTATTCACACAACGGATAAGTTAGTAGTTTAGGCTATGGGTATCCAATCAAAAGTTCGGTGATGTTGATTTATTTGAGGAAATCACTTTAAAGTATTGTTTTATTGAATTAACCCCTAATTTCGCAAGTCGAATGAAAACAGTCGTCGAAAAGAAACGTGGTTATTTTTTACTTTGTCACATAATGTACTCTGCAATAACTAAGTGTACATCAAGTGGTTTATGTAAAAATTATTTACATAAGTTATTTTGTTACTTCTGAGATTAAAACAATAAAATATGAAAATATATTTTACTTAGAAAAGCAGCTAACGACGACAAAAGTAATTCACTGAGGACGATTTTTAACGTAACTTCTGCAAGCCCTCAATATGTATCCTTTCTGGGAGAAAGATGCCATCATACTTGCCCCGAGTTTTCTTGCCCAATGAGATTGACAAATTCAAATTCAGCCTATAGTCAATTAACAACTGGGCGTTACCATCGACAGTGCAAATGACCAGCCTCCAGAAGGCGTTTTACATTGTTGAACCTCATTCCGCAGCTTATCACTTAACAACGTTGAAGTTCAACTTGATACGTTACGCGCTTACTACTGTTTGTAGACACACATCTATATGCTTGTAATTGTGTGCATGGGTGTATCTACACCAGCGGTCACTCTATCCCATTCTCTTGCTACCAGAATCTTGAAAGGTTTGCTGGCAAAACAAATCAAGCATATCAGGTCAGTTTTCAGTAAATGAGTAAATCTTATTGTTCCAAAACTTCACTGTCTATTGGACGGAACGGTGAACCAATATTAGTTCATATTCTTATTGTAATCTTGACCGGTGTATTGTCTCAATCTTTTCAAGTACGAGGTATCGTGAGCAGGTTGTCCGAAACCAGTGGTTCACAACAACATCATCTGAAGCCTGAAAGAAGCAAGGATATTGCTGATAATATTAACTAGTTATTTTCAAATAGCCATCAGAAAATGTGGAATGCTGAAGAATCAGTAAGTCTGTTTTGTTCCAATGTCATCTGAAAACAGTTTGCACTGCCATAATTTTACATCGTTTTGGAAAGAGCCGCAACATGATTAATCTGACCCGTCGGCAAAACACAAACCCTTAACGGAAAGGTAAAATGTTTACACCTCCAGAAGACTGTGATTAGAATTCTACTAACTGAGATGTTTTTGCTTAGGAATAACTGCGAACTAACTGTCCGTTGGTTCACTCAAAACCTTCTGTGGTTCGTCGTTTTACCATATAAAGAATACACACCAACTATAGTCCTTGGATAAGCTGAATCTCATGAACTTAGTTTGTATGGTGCAAGAACGTCATGTGGAATATTTGAGGTTTTGTTCTAAGAATACTTCGGGTATCTTAGCTGCTAACTACCACAATCATATTTTAACCAAGTTCTCATTTCTAATCAAAAAATTCTCATATTAGAGTAAGATGGTACTTTTTTTTCTCTTGGACAATGTCGGCGGTATACAATTTTGAAAATTCGGAGGATATTTCAGGATGAGCTTTGTTTAATGTGGAGTAGTGAAGTGCCTAAGAACAGGAAAATACAAGTTACTTAAAAATGGGGCGAATGTATTTAGTTTTATTTGTTTGAAGTTTGTGTTCTTTCCAGATCAAACATCTACTTATGGTTAGTTACAAAATTTAACAGCCTGCCATGAGATGTTGAGACTGCTGGCTACATATAGGCGCATAATTTGACGGAGCATATCAGTGATTTAAAATCTTAATGACAAGCCTCCATTCTCTTCGTAGGTTAATCCTATCGTCAGTTAGAAGACGGCTGAAAAATATGCTTTCCCTTCTGGTTGATCTAATGTAGACGCGTTAGGAAGCATATAAAATTACAACTTGCTTTGCAGAAAAAATGTAAAACTTCTTACGACGTTCATTTACGAGTGTTCTTTTAATTCGTTTTCAAGCTTCCAGTCAAAGCTGGACAATCATTGAAGTAGACAAAACCGTAAAGCTTGCCATACGTTTAATGTTTTATTTTGTATATAAACCTTTGTTCGAATTCTTGGATTGAGGATGTCGTCTTTCCTGCAGTATTGGATTGTGCAATGTATCTCTAATACTGTTTGGTAAAGATGCCATTTCACTCCTCTAACGTCAGAAAACACAAAATATACTCACATTTGTGTTTTTATTACACCATGGGCCATGTCTAACATTATTCCCTCAATACGTAGATAATTCAGATATCATGACGTGCGACTAATGTTTGTAGGTTTAGTCAGCTTTGCAAGTCTACTGAAGGATGAGGCCTTTGATTTTGGAGCTTTGGTGTCTAACTTTCTAGATAACGTAGAATACTTGTAATTTAGGCATATATAACACTGAGATGAATGTGAACGTCAGCTGTGAGCAAATGTTTGCGTCTTCTAAACTGTTTTGAACAATCTCATAATGTCCTGGAGAAAGAACACTAGCCAACTGAAGCTGAACATATGTGGGGTATGTATAGCCGTCCAATACATCACCTCTGTCTAATCCGTCAGCTATTCCAACGAATCTTCGTCTGCTCTAATTGCATAAACGTACAATTGCTGGCTTCAAAATATTGACCAGACGACACGCCAGCTTACCGTAAGGTGCATGACAACGTAATATGTTTGGTGCGTCCAAGTGCTTCACCTAGCGCCTCATAGCTATGAGTACCCAATTGGAATGTGAGTCACAAACTGACAATCGACTAGCAAGAACACAGATTGGCAACTTTAGTGGTCTGAACACATACCTGACTTGTACTTAACCAACTAACTTTAATTGGTTTAAGAATGTTTCTTCACTTATATTATTCTTTCCTGTGACCAATAAATATAGCACATACGAAGGCCACGTGAGATCAGCCCAGTTAAGTTCCCAACCCGGAAACCGGAAGGAAGTACTGAAAGTGTAGTTACTGATACAATGAGCAACCCTGGTAAACAATCAACACAATGTGTCTGACGCATGACAAAAAAGAGTAATTAGAAAGCTACGCACCAGCAAAAGTCTTGAGTGATTGCAGATGATTAGTTGATTCAATATAATGTAAGAACAGTAGGGCAGTTTTCAGTACTGCCGCCCCATGATGGCATGGATCGAGTGTACCCTTGGGCTGTGACTAGTATTGCCGTAGTAACAACAATAATCCAGGTTAATGCTTCTTTTTGACGAAGCAATCCGGAAAGATTGACTAGATTTAAAAGGTACACTCGACTTCGAATAATCTTCAAATATAACAAACTTTCACAAGATGGATTTATTTCTTAGCTAAGACTAGCTAGTCTAAAGAGCATGCAATGGTTCAAAGGTATCGCTACATAAACAGTTCCTGAAGTTCGGTGTACTTTCTCGGCCAAATTTAGCCATATCTAACCTCAGTCTGAACGCACAATAAGCATGATGATTATTCAACCATCCCACTCTTGTAAAATCAATATCATTGAAATACGACAAAAAATCAGGAAGCACTTCACCGTGCCCTGAATACGAATGTCTCACATAAGGTAATTCGTTTTTTCACACACTTCTCTTATCGGCTGGTATTTAGCTTAATTTTGACAATTTCGTTTTGGGAAACGTTTTTAGGCAGACTGCAAAACGAATTATATCGTGTAGTGTGGAGTCATCTTCGGCCGATAAGTCATGGCAAAGAAAATTCTTTAATATCTTTCCCGAGAGATGCGTGTGCACGGCAACAGTGGCAATTCATTAGGATTCCCCCTGGTTCGGTGGTATCATGAAAAGCTGACTGGTTTACTTAGCCCTATAGCATGTCATTTTTCATTATTGCAGCGCGAAACTGTCAGATGAAATATATCTTTGAAATTCCCTTATGATGGATAATGGAACCAAAGAACAAAATCAAATTTGAGAGTATCACATACTCGTCTATGTATAGTTGTCACCATCTTAATCTCAACTCGCATTCCTGTACTGCTTACTAACACGAAAATACTCCCTTTATCAAGTGTGTATTTGCAACAATTACAGTGATTGAAAGGTTGCACAACCGAAACTTTTTTCGATTCTCACTATTTATGAATTCCTTTCCTGATAAATTTAAAGCAGAAGGACTTTGATGATATTGTATTGGGCGGAAAAAGATTTTCAGAGAAAACGCCTTTAGTACAAACTGTAATTCATCATAATTATTATGTGCTAACGCTTTAAAAACTGCTCACAAACTTATATTACTAGTTTTGACCAAAACTGGAAATACGCATGGAGTCAATTCAATGTGTTAATTGACTTTACAGGAATTTTGTAGGCCAAGAAACAATGCTTCTATATTGTGAATGTTTTCGTCTGTTTGTTTAGATCATATTAGGATCATTTTTGAAAAGACAGTCACTTTCACATCAATGTTATACATTGCAGAGATACTCGAAAACAGTCGTTCAAGTATGTGAACTATAAATCACTTACAAAATGTGAACAATACGTACTTATTCCGAATCACAAGTAAATGTTTATCACTACACTTGAAGTATACAACAAACGTCTGGTAGTTTAGTTAACTACACTTAATCATTTAATTTACTTAGAACTGTGACTAGCAAGAAGAAAAACTTTCACATACGATCTGAATCCAGACAGATATTTCCGGTGCCCTCCGTCAAACAGAAACCTCCGGTTGAAGTTACAATTCACCTAGAGCTTAAAAGTACTGCATGTCTATATCAACATGCAGTCTTTTCCGAGGGACCTCCTTGCTAACTACTCCAACAATGTTCTCACATATGAGATGAGCCAATGATCAAATACAAACTCGTGGTCATTCTAGTTCGTGAGTGATGCTAAAGTTTCTGGAACCTCATGTACTTTAGCTTACTTCAAAAGATCATCATAATAGCGTGGACCCGAACTGGACTCCTGATTCTAGGAAAGATAAGCGATTCTGCTGCTTTATTGAGGGGCTACTTATGTCTGCCAATTCTTGTGGAAATGTCTGGTTTAGTTCATTTCCTTTTTTGAAATGTCTACTTAACTACGGCCAGTCTTCAGTTGATATTTGCAACTTTGTGAATGTTTTACATACGCGCTGTGTTGTGCCTCATGTGATAGTACAAACAGAGCGATTTGAGCATCGTTTTGCAAATTTCGAACGGAAGATGAGAGAGAAATGTTGTCCTCCTCTGACTGTGATTGCTCAACACTTGTAAAATGTGAGATAATAAATCATTCCAGTTCATGAACGTGTTGATCATCAGGGTGTTTGAGAAGTCTTAATGTTTAATAAATGTAATTGAGATGTCGTATAAACGCACGAAGGTTTACCGTTTGATGAAGCCATAAAAGGCAACAATTGCTGGACCACTTTTTGAAAACAGTTTCTCCAAAGGTCACGCAGGTAAATTCCACATCAACCGCTTTGACAATCTAGGAACAGTAGTGGTAATCATTCAAAACTCAAGGCTGACAGCTTATCGTGTACCGCAGAGGTGGTTGCTGTAAAAGGTGAAAAGTGGTAAATGTTATATTGTTTACAAGATATCTGCACCAAATTTTGTAAGAATGAATTCAAACTGTTTGGACGTCGTGTTTAACATGTTATTGATAAATGGATTGAGAATAACACAACGTTATGAGCAAGCTGTGATACTCTACGTTTCAACCACCTGGGATGGCCTTCCTCAGGTGTGTTGTTTACTTTTGGATTGATCGACGCCGAACACTTTTGTAATCGAACGACGTGAGAAGATCGGAATGTCAGGTAGATGGTTCATGCTGAAAACGGCAGCTTAATGTGAACAAATATCGATCACTATACTTACCTTCTTAATACTCCAGTGAATACTGGGGGATTCAGACTGATTTAAGTGCGGTTATATAGTTCCGCGCAATGGCAGCCAGTTTATCATAAAAATAAGTTCATTAAAATATAATAAACGTAAACCGATCTAGTATAATCTTTGATGTCTATCACTACCATAGTACATTTCCAGGCATTTTATCAATTTGACGATGAACAATTTTGAAGACGGATATACAGTCAAGAAATTGTACCAGGTTGTGCATCAGCCACTTCTGTGATCTCTGCACTTACCACTCTCTTAAAAAGTGAGAATCAGCGCGTTGAGCTTGAATGGGGTTGTTGGGAGAGAGGTTGGGTTGTTGCAAGTTTCACGAGTAACATGGTGATAAAACAGCAGTTGAGGAACTGATAACCTTGATAGATGGACGGATCGCCAGCGCAATATTCACAGCGCCATCTTTGTCATATAGAAGCGGTAGCGTGTTAGCTTTAAATTTTGTTTGGAGAATTAACTGCGAGTTGTTTGTTTTCACAATAGCCCTTCCAGTTGTTTCCTTCACTGCATTGTAAAGAGTCAATTGTTAAATGTTCGGTTCCGCTCACAGACCTCTCCTGGTTGTAAGTTTGAATGTTCTTTATTTGCTTTATGCGGAACCAGTTTACTTTGAATACAACTTTAATCAATTATTTTTTTATGCTTAAAGCAAGTTTAAATGTAACTGTAGATCTTAACAGATTCAGTATCACAGCTGAAATGAATGGGTTATCGGGGGTTAAATATCATCCTTTTAACCAAACTAACCTCATTGGACAGAACGGTACACCTTCATGACAGAATCCCTGCTTGCCAGGATTATCATGCGGCAAAGGAAACGAAGAGCATGTATGGGGGCTAATGATACACGCATGTCTTCAAGGGAAAACTCATGTGTTTATCATTAAAACAACCGATAGTTTCCTAATGGTTCTTAACGGTTCTTGTTGTTGTACACGAAACAGTGTCCCTGTGGATAGGAAGTTCAGCTGGTAACGGGAAAGGTTGCTGGTTCGATCCTCTGTGCAGACTAATTTTATAAGATAAGCCCACGCCTGGTGAAGCCGGTCTTAGATTGTTGTTTTGAGAAGAGGCATTAGTAGTCATTGTGAACTAATTTTCGAAACTGTGGAATCGTATTTACCATAAACATTTAAGTTGAGATGGAATGCGTTCGTCCGCATGAGTTGGATACTATGTCACTGCCAAAGCTTTAGGAATAAGTGGGTTTTTTTTACACCTATGTGCGTACAACTACAGTTTGTCTTAAGTGCCTCGGATTGCATTGAAAATTATGAGCAACTACATGCCGAATAATTCAACATACAGACCGGTTAATGACCTACAAAAGCTCGGTAAAAAGCCCAATATTTCGCCAAACTTTTAAAAGCTCAACAGTTTTACCGGCCGTTTGAGGAATCAACTTGAATGAGTTCATTTCTGGCTAAATTTTCATGGCTGGTCGGGAAATTTTCCATGTTTCATTCCCAAACTACTAACCGAAAATTACTCAAATTGCAATTAACGTTTCTTGATAATTTTTGGGTGAATATATTTATCCAAAATACTTCTAATAATTACAAGTGCCATACACATCCCCATACTTTTATAGGAGAATGGTCGGCAACACCTGACACTGAAGTGAGTAGAAGTCTAACGGCAAAACAATGAAAAACGTCCATACTACTGATGGCTCTCAAGTAGCCCAAGATTCAGAAGAAATTTCCAGTCTACTAGACTTCAAACGAAACAAAATTTTCAGTTTTAGATTTATGAGCTTATCACCAATCGATGTCGTATAACATGAAAATATCCAATATGCCTACGACATGCACTGAAATAACTGCGTTCAGCTCCCGGGGACTTTCGGTTCTTGGAGAGGGTGATCTCACCAGCTCACCACTAAACAATATGAACAATGATTCCGAATAGCTTCCATCGTATTGTTTTATCCAGGCTTTATAGTGTATAATGTGATCGTCTGATTATGAACGCTCTAAATAGACATCAAAATCGAAGGCGCGTGAGTACAAAAGGAAAAGACTATTGAAAACTTTGTTTAACATGTGACCAGCCAGCATTTTTATTGAGAATATTTTTGTTGAATGAGGAAAAACCTACCACAGTAAAAACACGTGCTTGACCACAATGAAACTGTTGACTTAAAATGTGTGTAGCTAAGATAACTGGATGTTCAGTCCTTGTTAAGTTTGTCAAAATTGCCTATATTAGATGTGGAACTGGATTTATAGTGGAACAGGCTTCCAATTTTAATTGACGACAGCCCTTCAGCTGGCTACTTGTTTCAGGAGACGTTGTAGCTACTAAAGTCCCATCAATACCTTTGGGTTTGTTGCAATGGAATACCAACGTCATGTACGTGAAAGTTGTTGCTGATATTGTGCGAAGTAATAAAAAACCAAAACGTGGCATTACTTTAAACAGTAATTATTAGTGATAGTCTTAGACATGAAGATGCATTGAGTAGTATAATGTAAAAAAACGAAGGGTCATGGGTTTGATTCCCTGACCTGTGTGGTACTGATGATCCTCAGCTAGGTCGGCATGGCTGCCTACCACTTCGGTGATGATAACTAGGACCAGACGTTTGCAAAACACTTCTTAACCTCTTCTGGAGCGGTGATCGATTCTCATTCGCTTGTCGTCTGACCACAAACGGCAGGTCGATTTCAGTTTGTGAGCAAAAGGGAACAAGGGAAATCCTGTATGTCGCTTGTCTCATAGCAAGATATATGTTAAGAAGTGGACTATACAGAATGTGTTAAAGTTGGGGTTTTCAAGTAGTTTACCGATGAAGGAAAATAACTTAGAATTTGAAACAATGTCTTCAGACCATAAGAAATGATCGATTATGGCACAACGCTGCATCGAGCATTCTGAATAGTTCGAATGATAGTCCACTATCACTTATTAGATACGTATTCTGTTTCCCTTGCATAAGGAGAAATTTCTGTTAACTTCTGTCATATTTGTTTATTTGTATGAAGATCTGTAGGTGTCCTGTTGACAGGATGGATATAACTGATATGTTTTTGACACACTGGGTCAATCTGCAGGTGATCATGTTATGATAGATTTGAAAAGGTAATGACGCAATACATCGTGCTCGGGAGTCGTAAGCAAGAGAAAAACGATACACGGTTGCCCCAAGAGGATTTTGTCTCCGAAGCGTGTACAGCTTCACACAGTAAGAGAATTACAAGTCACCGATTACTGTCACATCAATCCATCAAAAATCAGACACCGCAAACCTTCACTTGTTCAGCCGCTGATTCACAACCATAATTTTTACAGTGATATAAAGATTTTGATAAGTCCGAACACTGTTTACTTGTTTGTAATTCGTTCATATATAGTACTGTGCTATTCACATGCTACATACACATAAATATATGTGTATTCTTGGTGGCGTTATTATCTTTTAATTGTAAGTAAATTCTGCTCCTATAGATTTAAAAGCTCCATGACATTACGCCAAACGATCGTTAAATATTTCAGCGTTTATTGATCAACGAAGTAACCCTAGTTCCTTTACTAATTGCTTCAGTGTTATTACGAAGTTTGTAGGAAACAAAAAAATAGACTTTACTAGCTCACTACTTGAAAACCATGGGACAGGAATGTGTGAGGATTCCGAACCACGTAATAAAACACAAGCAGAAAGTTTGAAATAAAAGGACTGCGATAAAATTCCTTCAAAACTGACGACAGTGAACAATTAGCTTCTGCAAACAGTTTTAAAAAAATAAGGAGGTGTATGTGGAACGAAAATCTAGCAATTTCAATCAGCAGATTGTTCTGGGGCTCATAATCAAAAATTTGCGCTTAATAAGCTGAGGAATAATTATAATCACATAATATGACACGAAAGATGATGTACACACTGCTCAATCATAGTGCGACAATAGGCAGCTAACTATCCGTAAACATACACCTAATATGATAAAACCAAAAAATCTGAATTAAGTTCAAAATAACTTCTGTAAACATGTGCTGTAGAACACGCATAAATGAACCATTGGGTGGATTGGTGTTATGAGTTTTAATCCGAAAAGCCGATCACATAACACGGTTCTCTGCAGAAGTGCGACAATTATTTTGCAGTTACAAAACTATGGCCGAAGTCGTTGCTCAAAACGCCCTTAATCCTATAAGTTCGCGAGACTTGATTTCTAACATTCCTGATAACAACCACCACTGGGCCTCAGGGATCTACCGTCATCCGATATCGTCAGAGACCATAATGTACCAAACTTCTTCGCAATACCTCCAACGGTGTTACTGTCCCGGCTTTGTCACTGCTTTCTGAACCATTCGCCCAGGAGGACGTTGGTGTGAGTGAAATATATGGGTTATTGCAGATAAAATCAATACATTTTAGAATCCTGGGTGCGTAACTGTTGGGCTGCAGCAATTATTGTTGGGCGTTGAGTTAAATGATTATGAACATTTCAAAAGATTATCGCCTGGAAGGGGTTATCGCAAAAGTCCTGTCAATAAATCTGACCAAACCTATGGAATATGTGGAAATGCTGAACATTAAACATAACTGCAGCATTTTATTTTGCGGGACTGTAGGCAGTTTAGAAACAGTTCTGAACCTTCTGACTCATTCTTGCGACAAATATCTTTTGAATAAATTCCACTATCAACAGTGAGTTGAGTGAATGTTTAAGAATTGCCAATTTCTCCACTTGCATTTCTCCTCCCTTTCTCCTTCTCATCTAGACCAAAATTAAGCAATAATACTGTGGCAGTTGTGCCATAGTTTGTAATTAATCTTGTGGAGTATCCGATCCGTTGGGCAAACTAAAGCACATTTCAGATGTTAACACGCTTTCGAAAAAGCTTAATCATCTATCATTCGATATCTGTAAAATTGACACTTGAATAGCTCCCGTATGCATTGTCTTTGAAATGGTGCTCAAATCTAGCATTTTCCTGGCACCTAGAAATTGATCGTTACCTGTGTAGAAATGCATATCGCCCCGTCTTTTTGTTTAATTAAACCTCGTATGTTACATCAATCTGTCCGATAAATTACTTTATTCGAACTTATTATGTTTGTGTGCGATTATTTTTAAGGTGTACGTGAAAAAATTTGTACGTAACAACAGCAAGCCGATTATTCAGTTGTGATTTCGATTGAAACAGCTCTGAAAAAGACCACCGGAATTGGCTGTAGCGTAGATGATTACAACTTGTTTGTTCGTTCTGTGTCAATGATTTATTTATCAAAAGGCTAGATGTCATACTTCCCTAAACGCCACAAAATTTCAATTGGAATAAACGGAGTGGCCTTCAGTAATATCCCGAGTGACGAATCACCATGGCAATAGTGCTAAAAAACAGGATGTTTATTTGTAAACAACATATACTGTTTCAATTTCTCAGTTGTTCCGGCGTTTTTCCAGCACATCAGCGAGTTAAGACAAACAACACCCATAGTACTTGCTTAATTAAAATCCGTAGGATAACAGAAATAAACCTTTGTGTCTGTTGTCACAATTCTAATTAGATGGTTGTTACGACACTGAAACATTAAAAGAGAACAGAACAAGCACAACAGATTAAATACACATCAGAACAATGTGTCAATTGTTTGGTCAAAACTGAGAGAATATATAGTCCGCGACTTGTTAACAATACCATTTATTCTTACCGTTTGCTAAAGTGAGACAAGCAAAGATCACGGAGACCGAGCATAGCAACAGTAGTTTTGATATAGAAGTTCCAATTGAAATTCTGATATCAAGATAACTGCAAATATTGATGCCACATGCGTGTGCTTCTGTAATATAACATAAGAAAATTGAATAAATGACGTCCATATTTCGTGGGCAAAAGTCCACTAGAAACTTAAAAGGCATGTATTCCACCACGGCTAGTATTAACAGTAGGTGATTGGGCGGATATCGAACTTCAGCTACGCTTAGTTCATATTCCTAAACACCTAACCATGTGTTCGGAGCTGCTTTTTTGATTGGTAGAAATTTTGGCGAATGATTCACGTACTTTGTTTTCACTCAGTTTGTTTCAAGCCACGATGAATTATTTGATATAGCTATTTGCCACTGATTATCTACTTAACGACTATTCTTCTACTTGCACCTTATCAAATATGCATGTGCAACATAAGATTGAAAGGTTTTGCTTTTGCACTGAAGTTCAAGGTGCAGCTGAATACTATTAACATGAGACTGGGTGGTTCTGTGCGAACTTACTGGGCACTTTTACAAATGGTTATTACCTCATTGCTGCTCAAGGTAAAAACGTTGTCGGACCGTGAAGGATTTGCGGGGAATGCAACGTTTTGCGTTTTTCACACTGCATCAATATTCTGGTGTTGTCATCATGAATAACAGTGGTTACACAAGGAAGATAAGCACCAATTCAGGTGATAAGCAAGAGTTAAGCCTGAATAAAATGACTGAAAACGATATTGCTAGAATAGCAACTTATTAGGTAACCCCATTGTTGATAATGCTTGCAAAATTCCTTGAATTTCAATAGGAGCTTCTGTTGCTCATTTATGCAGAAATGCTCCAAATACATCTCTACTCTCGATTTCTGCGTTCCTCAAATGTGTTGCTTTATCAGAAAAGATATTTGATCTCATGCTCAAGGAGTAAAGAAATCTATGTTAGCCCAGACTTTAGAATGTTCCTCGGTGAATGAACAAATTTGTGGATCTTGGTTCTCCATTTAGCTGGACTTCGGTTTTGTAAGACAGTTTAGTTAATGCAAAGATAGTCGATTTAATTTGGCGGACTTTCTAAAAGCAAGTGAGCAGTGTTGTTATATTCCTCTCTCAGGTTTGATGTTAGCAAACCTTGTGAATGCTTGATCATCAAGCAGTATTAGGAGTGTTTTGCAATGCAACCTGAAAATTCTGACCACATTGATGATTCGAAGAATATTTACTTTAACTTGTGACTGTTTAACTAACTTGAACTAAACAGCGGTTTAAATTTTGTAGATGAACGCATCATTTTATCTGTGGTTATGGTGTTTAGTCTATAGGAAAGCGAAGTGGGGCCATCTGAAAGTTTTCAGTTTTTCTCTAATCACAGACAAGCGTTGTTTAACGAAGCTTTTTGTAAAACGAAGAGTAAAACCTTGATAGCCAACAGTCGCAAAGAGAATCTCACCGTGGCTAATAACACAATGAACAAGTGCAGTGAGCCGATATGTACAGCTTAGAGGGGTGATATATACATATCCATGTAATGACCTTTTTGGTCTAACATTTCGAGTTAAAGTGATCATTAACTGTGATTGGTTTCCAGTTGCATGACTGGGTTTCTGCATGTGACTGGAGCATTCTGATGTAGCTTATGTTTCGGGCAGCATATGGAACCGGACAAATACCCTGAAAAGAAAGGCATAGCAAACAAGCTCGTTTTCGGTGTTTCATCATCAGGCTAAATACAACATTTATACACATTTATGTGGGTTTGGTGGGGGCCGTAGATAACATATCACTGAATCAAAATATGTTAGTCAGTAGTTTCTGTCTGGTTTGAGTCATGAAACTTCGTTACATAACAGTGATCACGTGTGTTGTACGAAATCTGCAAGAGACGCGTCACATCTATGCCACTATTCTATCCTGGGTTTTCGTACGCTGCCATGGGAGGTTCAACGTTTTGAGCGCATGGTGGTAGTGAGTACTGGCGAATTGCAATGGCCTCTGCAACTGACAGTACACAATCTTTGACCTCTCCCGATTGTATCCCACATATTCGGTAGATTAGCCTGACCGATTCGGTCTGATTGGTCAGGTGGTTTGACTAGACCAAGCACGTAGCGAACGCAGATAAACAGGGTCTTGCAGACGTCAATGCAGCGGAATTTGTCCGAACGTAAATTGTCAAATATCAGCCTACTGTCTTCTTTATTCAAATTCCTGACGGGAATTGTATATATTTAAAGTGACTAACATGTTTAACTGCTTCACTGTTGAAAACTATAGGTCTGCACTAGTTATCGGTTGCAAAGGCATGTATTCTGATGTTTCGGAGAACACAGTATCAACTTTATGTCACTGTAAACTCAGGGATGTTAAGAGGTCCACCAAAGTATCCTGTTTCTGAAAAACACAGTTCAAATTTGGAACATTCCATTCACTTCAACAACACAAATAGCGAAAGAAATGAGAAGTTATATAACCGTCGACACCACGAAACAAGTTTTAGTTTGACACATTGATGCAATATTTTCCTTTTCACAGCTCTTGGATAGTAATGACTAAGTGTTACTTTACCTAACGTTGCTATTTTTAAAATGTTGAATTTTGATAATTATATGCCCTCGTGTTGTTATTAGTGTCATTATCCAAACTCAGTCAGAATTTCTAGCTGAACAGGATGGTGAGCCCGACAAATATTTTGTTTGCGCTTAACACACGATGAAGTAAATTTTATAGGTTGCAAGTGACCAACTGTGTTAACGGTTGGCATCGGTATCCAAAGATGCAACCCCGTGGCTTGGTAATCTGACAGTGACTGAATTATAGTCTGGCCGTTCCGCAGGTCACGTCATACCATTTCGGTGAAAACACCTCTGTTGCCACTACACGGAAAAAAACATGTACAAAATGTGTAGTATAACCACTTGACTTATATTCGAAACTTTCTCGGAAATTCCTGCAGACCATGTGTTAGGCTCGGGAGGCTATCGCTAGAAACGTGATCACAAGTTTTTCATCAGTTGTTTGAAGCAGTTTGTTGCACTGATGACCTTACATAAGACAGTGAGAAGACGCGAATCACGTAATGTTCTCCGGATTAACACATTGTACATTCTAATCACACATGGGCATGTAAATCATTTTGAACGAGTAAAGACTCCATAAATCCGAAGTCATTGCTTAACGTAAGTAACAGACGGGCAAAATACTAGAAATCAAATTTGTGGAAACGTCGACTGCCAGGGTAGCTGCCTGGTCAGCACAAGTTGTTTTTGAAAACACAGAGGGGAGACATGACGGTTGATAGCCAAAGCCTAAGCATACTGGAGTATGCGTTTCCGGATGCTTTGAAAAATCATCAAGAATGCATCAGGAACCTTAACTGTGTCCTGTTTAGATTGTGTCTTGAGAATGACGGTGCTAATTGCCGTTCTTCGCTATCTATACAGGTTCCTGGATTTTCTAATATAGCTTCTAGGCGGTAACCAGAGGAACAGTTGTGCTACCAGCAGTTTCCCCAATCGTACACAGTGAGCATATCAATATTTCCTATATTGACAATAATAATCTAGTGAGAATCGAGGGCCTATGTTTGAGATCAATCAGTAATCAACAAAATCTTTATGTTTTCGCAAATGATTGGTTGCTTATTGTACAAGTACTGAGCACCACACTTTTGCTCAAATGACTCAAGGTACACCCTTGTGGAATGAACAATCGAGCGGTCACCGTCGCGTTAATTATGGGGTTGGTGTGTCATACGTTGGTCGAACAAATCGGTGAGGTCGACAGTGAATTCAGGTTGCGCGCGAATCACTGAACAGTGCGCTTGTGACTACTAGGAATAAAAGACAGTCTTCGGAAAACAGTAATGTAGCGAACAAGCTCGTTTTTGGTTAGTTATCATCAGGCTAATTACATAACAATTTATGTGAAACAGAGTTGCCAGAGCAAAACAAACAAAAACAAGTAGCAACTTTGAATGAGTTCAGACACGTCATGGGCACACATGCAGAAAACCTTTTGACACGATTACGTCATCACTATGACTCCACTGGAACCATGGCACTTTGATCGGTTGTGGTGTGGGTGGTTGGCCATGGCAACTTCAACGCCTGAACAAGGCGGTTTTGTGCGCACAAGGGTGGATTTCTTAATCGAATTCCAATCGTTTCCGCTGTGACCAAAATTCGGCATCTGACGGCTTGGGGGTTGCTGGCGTTGACTCGGTAAATGGGACGAACAGAGGAGTCCAGATTGACACTATGATGTGTATAAACGAGGTGAGAAACAATTGCGTCCGTAATTGTCTTGCTGACTCTGCTGCAGAGCCAGGCTAGATGGTACTCACCCATACGTTCAGAAGAACGCCTGGTCGTGCGACCCACGTAACTAATTCCACAGGAACACGTAAACGAATATATATAAAAAGAAGCCATAGAAACGGACACTTTATCTTTTAACCATAAACACAGAGCTGGAGTACAGTTGAAACAAACGCGTAATTTTGCAGCGTAGAATGTTCTATTGATGATAGTGTCAAGTCTCTTAGTGATTGTTTCGGCAAGCGTATCCCCTTTGAATGGGAATGAGATAAACACTGCTTTCTTTTCCACTCCGTTCATCTTATCTTGTTTCTGACGATGCCGCATAGTCTTATCTACAAAACGGCCTGGATAGCCATTTTGTAAGAACAATGCATGTAGAAACGATAATTCATCGGAGACTGTATCCTCTGTACATATTCTCATGGCTCTAGTGGTCAAGCAGTTTATTTCTTTTTTTTTGAAAATTGTACACGGGTTCTGTG
>LUCH01002353.1:0-36833 GCA_013368495.1 Paragonimus heterotremus
TCTTCCTCAGAATCATACCTCAGACAACGTATTAATTCACGTGTCCGGCAGTTCTAGATTATTCATCTTTATATTTTCCATTATACTGGCCTTCAAGTCGTATTGGTTCAAATAAGTACCAGTGCAGTGGAGATGAGCGATCGTATTACACTACGCATACCGCGGCTATTCAGTAGTAGGACCACAGCATATATTTTTACAGCGTACAAGCCACAGGAAAAATGCAGGAAAGAACATCAAAGTGCAGCATCCCCCATAATGGTCCCTGCTACTTAAAGGAACTGAGCATTGACATCTGCGGCAGCCGAGACGGTCTGAGGCCGAATACCGCGTGTAAATGAGTGGTTTTGTTTCTGGTCTTGTTTAAACGTTTAACCCATGTGTTGCATTGTCGAATAAATGACCCATGTGCCATCCACGTTCTTGGATCACAACACTAGTTGGTTCTACGATGAAAATAGAGCGTCATTACGGTGTGTTATTATAATAAGCAAATCCTTGCTCATCCAACCGACGTCCAAATTAATGCTTCTTATAAAAATTATAAAAGTTCGTAACGATCTCATCGTTTTATTCGAATGCATTAAACGGGCACCATACCCAGGCTGAAAAACCAGGACGGGAAACAACCCGTCGTTAACAAAACCCATACCTTGAGCTGCAAATCTTCTCAAGCGTTGTAATCATTTCCAATGTTTTGGTTTGCCAGTGCCTTGTTGAGAGATATGAATTTCATTGGTTGCACTCGTTGTTTCTAATCCTGAGATATCATTTGTGGTCCCGTTGGATTCGCAGACTTCAGCTTTCATTATCTTGTGCACAAAATAACTGAACAGTTAAGGCACACTCGCTGGTGGTCGTTACCATTCCAAGTTGAGTAATACGTGTCAAAACACTAACATCGTCTTCTTAATAGGCCTGGTTGAAAAACGATTAGATCTATATGGTTGCGTAAAAGGATTAATGGTATTTTCAACGAGCTCCACCCTCTATGCCGGCTAAGGACTAAGTTTTTGTATTATGAATCACTTTCACGTTTGATTGCAATTTTCACATTCAAATTATTCCGTGAGCCACTTTCGAAAAGTACACTAGATTAGGGTTTGTTTTAAATACAACTCACCAAAAGTGCACGATCAGCCACTGAACTCAGGTCCACGTTCTCCTGATACACCCATGCTGCCTCTTGCTCCTCTAGACACTACCAACTTATCCCACCTAAACTTTCGTCCTCAGTAAGTCGTGAGCACGTACGCCGAAAATTTTATATCCGGTGTGTACAAAAGGGTACAAATTTTTGTAAGTAAAAATAACCACAACAAAGTCCACTGAATGATATCGACCGGTCGTAACGAGATAGTCAAACACGCTGCCGCAGTATTCTTTTAAAACTATACATCTGGTGAACTGCAAGAATAGGCTAAAATAAACTGTCCAGAAGCGGTACCGGTTTCAAATCACGTTTACTCAACCCAGTGTAACCGATGTTCCACTGGAACATTTCATCCACCACTTACAATAAACACTTGATTTCAGCCTACTCATAATCACTTTATCTCGTCACAACACGGTGTTCATAAACACATTCGGACTCAGTGAGTAGTAATCCGATCAGATTCGTTTCACCGGTTCAAGTGTTGTTAAATTAATCACGCGTTTTGAACAATGTGACAATAATTTAATAGCTGATGCTTACTGATTTTGTTATTGCGATAGTTCCACAGTCTACTGTTAACAGTCCGAATGAATCAATTCATCCACTTTGTGATTGAAATCTGACATGCTGTTGTGTTCGAGTGCTTTTATACTAAGTTAACACATTTTCAACTCACAACGTTATCTTCAGTTACTGATGAGTAGTCGGGGATTTGGTTAATTTTAAAGTTGAACATCACTCACAATTGATCGCAGCTGTCGCATCCCCATAGACTTTCCAGTCGGCCCCTTTCGAAAAGAAGCACTAGACTCGAGTTTCGCTCTCATTAGAGTTCGTCAGTAGTGCATATCATCGCCACTGCCGGGACTTGAACCACGGACATGTCGTTCATGAGGCAACCGTGTTTACCACTGCGCCATTGACCTCACGTTAGGCACGACCGAATTATCATATGTGAACGCTCAAGCACTTTCGCTTGTGAGTAATGATTAGGTTGCCCGATCGTCTCGAAATGGAGACACAGTTACTGTCTGTTAACTCCAATCGATAACCCCGCGATTAGGACTTCCTAGACAGGTCGAAATCTCCGATCTCATTAAACCTGCTAGGCGATATATTTTAGATTACTGATGAGTAGTCGGGGCTTTGGTTAATTTTAAAGTTGAACATCACTCACAATTGATCGATTAGAGTTAACAGACAGTAACTGTGTCTCCATTTCGAGACGATCGGGCAACCTGATCATTACTCACAAGCGAGAGTGGTTGAGCGTTCACATATGATAATTCGGTCGTGCCTAACGTGAGGTCAATGGCGCAGTGGTAAACACGGTTGCCTCATGAACAACATGTCCGTGGTTCAAGTCCCGGCAGTGGCGATGATATGCACTACTGACGAGCTCTAATGAGAGCGAAACTCGAGTCTGCTGCTTCTTTTCGAAAGGGGCCGACTGGAAAGTCTATGGGGATGCGACAGCTGCGATCAATTGTGAGTGATGTTCAACTTTAAAGTTATCTTCAGTATCAAGTTGCAAAACGGCTGATACTTTTTCACCCAAAACAACAATAAGCATAAAACGCAGTAACGGTTGCAAATAATCATGAGTTCACTTTGGGAAGCAGCTTTCTGACTTTAGGTGCACAGACATCACGGAATTATACGTGCCCCGGTGGTTCACATAGCAAAACAGAACTTCATTGCATGATGTTTGCCATAAATTTTATTGCCAATTTATCGATGGGTTTCCTTGTCTTGCATGGGTGTTATTTTCCGTTTATGTTTGTGGTGAGAATCTTGTTCATTTTGGTGCAGTCTGTTTGTGATGATATCCCGTGTGTTTTCAGGATAATTCGGGTCTGTTTTTCCCACCGGCTTATCCTAACACTTGATAATTATTTACAAACCCCGAAATCTAGATAAACGCCACAGTTATCTTGCTAGGAAACAGTTTTCGACGTGCAATCGAACAACAAACAAGCGATATATTGAGTATTTCATTGTAGGGGACTAATATGTGCATTCCGTCCTCTGTTGCAACATGTTAGAGAGGGCTGGTTTGATTTTTATGTGAAAGAAAGGACAGTTACTTCATAAACCTTTGTCAGTTTTGACTGAGAATGATATTTTTAAAACTAGGCATAATTATCTCGCATCTGTGGTTGTACCTTATGATTACTGTTAGTTAGAATATGAATTGTTCATAACATAAGTATTAATGAATGCTGAATTGTCTTATATACAGTTTTCCGAAGAAGAAACTTTGTGTATCAAAGATTGGATAGGATAATAAAAAGTTGATTCATTTTGTGATTTTCTTGCTCGTGGTTGGTGATTTTTTTTCCCAATAGCAAAATCAACAGACTAGCATGTTGGCCTCCGTAAGAACTTTAGACTATTCATCTTTGCATAAGCTTGACCCGGTGTACTTTGCGTATGCAAATTGACGAATTAGCACTCGTTTTGAGTATATATTAGTGAATAGGGTGGCTACACCTCCTACTAACCAAGTGAATGCTTGTGACAGCCCTTTTTGCTGTGAATTGTTTAGTGTGGAAACCAACTAACTGTGGGAGTATGTCAAAACTATCCACAATTGCTACTCATTAGGCGGTCCTCATATGACTTCTAGATACAGTGTTCGATCCGGCAGGAGGGAGTCACGTTGGAAAAAGATATTTATCGGTTACAAAACGTCTTTGCATTATGTACCCTCTTTTAACAAGTAAAAAAAAAGGTTTTTGGAGATTGGGTTAGGCCACTTCATAAATGGAGCAGCACGGTAGGGTTGTGATATCAAACTCAGATTGTTTTTTAGTGATGGCAGAATGGACGGTTGGTGATTCATCTTCACACATGGGTGTATCAGGCGAAAACCGGGCTTACGTGCACTTACGACTCAAGTAAGTATTTGGGAGTATATTAGACTGCCCTGAATAGACTACATGCTTCACCAGCTTTATTCGTTTAACTAACCAAAAATTACTTCGGCCCCAACGGGTTTGTAATGAGTTTTCGCGACGGCACCTGGGTGCATGTCTGAAATGATCATATCACGTGCCATCAGATAACCACTGGGACGTTTGAACGTTAATCGTCGGTGACAACAACCCTCAAATGTGTGCAAAACTTTGGTGACCACGCCGAATCACCTACGATATGTATCATAGCCCTACAATGAAAGGGGTACTCATAAGTAATATAGAGTGTGGGTTAATATAAACTGAACGACACTCACAAGTTATGTTGACTTTCGTGTTCACATAGACTCCCTAACCGATCCCTTGTCATGCCACCACCGTGATCTGAGCTCCATCACACATCATCACGAGGTAGCCGTTATGACTACTGCACCTTCAGTTCACTCACTGTTGAAGCGAAAGGGATCCAAATGAACGATAGTGATGAGCCTTGTCGCTAAGCTGCCTTCGTATTTGTTATTGTCAAATTTTGCATAATATAGGCATTTGAGTGCAGTTGAACGCTTGAAACAACAGGCGACAATCACTACGTACACTGTAGTCCATCGGAAAACCTGAACTCAACAAACGGATTGACCAGCGGTTTGTCCCGGTCTGTAAATAACTGTGGTATAGTACAACGCTGAATAGGCTGTCGTTTGTTTGTCGTCTATGCCTGATGATGCTGATCACTTTCAGCCTTTAATCAAAGAATAAACGACAGAAAGAGCAATCTTATTTCATTTTCCGACTCTCATAGTCAATAACAATGCAGATAACTCATTAGGTGAATTGAGTTCATCGAAACAAAGAGCTGTTACCAAGTTGCAGTAATGCTAACCGCCGTTTGGAATCTAGCCGGCCTTACAGAATCGGTGGCCTAAAGCAAAGAGGCTGCAAATATCAACAACAAAATCACCCGTTAGAACCTAGTTAAACTTAGTTGTAAAAAAACGAGCTTAAGTAAAGATAAAATCGCTGCATTTTCTGTTTGAGATGGTGAGTATCGAAAGGCTACTAGCATAACGTTTGAACTTGCTGTTCTGCTGTTTGGAAACTAGTATAAAACTGACGACAAGTTGGATCATTCCTGTTATCAATTCATCTGAGATCTTTTTTCGTGTGTTCCAATTCGTAATGCGAGGGCAACAGGTTCACCACTGTCCTGCTGTAATCACTCGATGACTCATGACAATAATCGTAATTCGGGGCTGGGATCGGGTATTGTAAGTTATTACGGATTCAGATTGCAACCCCGTTATTTGGTCCGCCTCAATCTCCATTCACTCGTGATAGCTAGAAGCCAATAACTGAAGGTGTGGAGTTGTGACCGAGTTAAGCTCGTTCAAAAGCCAGTTTGAGATGGGTAACAGGCAACATTTGCCTTAGTAGGTGATATATTTCAAAAACACAACAACTAGAGATACTGGTTCAGACGAGTCCCAGGTGCTGAAACCTAATCCAGTGTTTATAGTGGTATGAGAGATAGCACAGGTAGCATAACTGTGGTTTGAAACCCAACAGTTAAAATCGTATTCAACTGAATCAATGTTTTCTACTTACGGGAAGCAAATTTTTATCGTATTGTGGTAATGGTATAAATTGATAACACAATGGTACACCAGCCTTTACTTTAGAGCCTTTCAACAAAGTAAGGTATTTATTGTCTAGTTTGTACATTGTTATGCCACTCTTCCAACATTTCACACTACAGTGAGGTTTTAGTTTAAACATCGTGTTCAATTCTGTTCCGTCACAGATTCCTATCTGTCATTTCTTGCTCACTGGGCCGACTTCTTTTCATGCGGACTTGTTTCATCAGCCGTGTTATCTTAATCTGCCTGTCTTGGGCGTTAACTATATCCTTCAATCGTTTTGTGGTATTCCACTAATTGTCGGAATACTCACTTCTTTGACTTGTTCATCCACATTCAAAAACTACATTTTCTGAAGGCAGTGACTAAAAAGAACCACAAAGAATAAATTAGGATTCACAGTTTTGGATTCAGTTGCATTGATCTATTTGAAAAACTGTGAAGACTAGTTCTCCGTCTTGTTGTCAGGTTCATGAGGGCATTGGCTGATACTGCTTCAGTGTCCTATATTATCCTGAAGATTGACTCCTGCAAAGTCCAATATGGATAACTGTTCTGTCACATGTTTTCTCGTATGCAGCACTTCAGAAAAAAATAACTGGCTCATTTTATGGACTATGAGAAATTATATGGAATAGACGTATTAGATAACTCAACGATATTGCTGCTTTCTACGACGAAAATCGGGATCTTCCATACCGAACTGCCGATTGGTTGTGTTATACCTACCTCTTGGAGTTAATCCATTTTATCCGAAACAACTGGATGTGCAATATAGAAGAATAAGGACTTCGGGGCAAAAATCAGTGCTAGCCATTGTTTATTTTTGAAGGCAGAACTGTAGTGCGTCTCCAGCTGTTCTGCCAGAAAAAAATTAAACTGCTGCCGACAATAATGATTTGAATTGTATTCGTTTTTGTGTTCCATTGCAGATTCTGTAGATATGCTTGTCCAGTAAGTGATATTTTTTAACCACTTCTGTGCGAAAGTCAGGGCACTCTGTGAGGTAGAACATGCCATGTGTATGGATGTTTCTTAAAGTGACTGTGCAATCTAATTTCCAGGAGAAGCGTAGCATGTCCTCATCTTGAAGCAACCGATCTATCTACATCACTGTATGGGGCTAACATAACAATAGCCGTACTGACCAACAAAAACTGAACTTGATCATTTTTGGTGTAGATCACTGCCCTCTTCTCTCATATGCTGACGTTGACTTTGAACATGACTGCATTGTAATGTCCTCGGTTGGCTGCCAGATGGTCCATGGATTGGCAGAAGCAGCCTTTTTGATTACTACTAATCACCTACAAGTCAACCGACGGCGTGTATGTTCTATATGGACTTTGGTAAGTAGCCAGCCCGATCTACATCCATTCCCAACTGTGCCACAAACAAAATTGGGCTATTCTTCAACTATCTTGGCCACAGTGATTGTGCTTCACGTTTGCGGGGACTAAGATAGGCGAAAGTTGAAATTTCGGAAACTCAAATGAAGACTGTGTTGTCAGTGACGTGTAAGTTTTCTCCCAGTTTTTTGGTGTTATTCTGGTGGTACTGGTTTGAGCACCATTGTTAGGTTTAGCTTGATTTCGTTCATATTGCGTGTCTGCAATTTTTGAGTTCACTGCTGTTTGCGGACCATATACCATACAAAAAGTTGAATGGTTGGGCTGATGGTTGGTCATGTTGGGAAATATAACACACTCGAGTTTCAAAAGACGTGTACGTCAAACGTCATCAGTGCTATTCTTCACTAGATTAGAGTTTTCATACAGAACTTGTGAAACGAGCATTGCCCATCGAACATGCAGATCAAGAGTGGCGTGGTCTCAACATAATGTGAATCCCGTTGCTCTTGAGTAGAATGATGATGGTAAACTTTCCTCTGTCTACTATACATTGGTTTATCAGATATCGTCCTGCTTGGCGAGGTTGGATCAGATCAAGTTGTTGCTCGGGGTAAAGTGGTAGATATTGTTGTTTCTTAATGCTCCAGTGTAATCAGCGTAATCAGCTTTCGGTGCCCCCTTCCTTCTGTATGAAATATTCGTTAGGATAAGAAACTTTTGATGGCCATTAGTAGGGTCTCAAACCAGTCTTTTCGGACGATCACAGTATGTACCTGAACCGAGCATCACTATCCCAGTAACCTTATTCACTACATGAGTTACTTTACGTGTGATCGGAAGGTCTCCTTCAGGAATTTTGCCATCAATATTGATCCCGTGTGTACGCCACCAATTTGCGCAACATAGTTGGGCTGTTTGTATACCCTCATGAATAGTGTTAATATCAGAAATTATACCCAAAAGGGGATCACGTCACAACTCTTCATCAACTTGTGTCTATTACATGTTGTTAAGGACAAAACAATTTCCATTGTGTTATTTACGTGCTGAAGAACACTTGAATTCAACACGTGGAAACCGTCACCCGCCAAAAATCTTGTCACACCAAGTCTACCTCTTTTGAGATAATTCGCTGAAGCTAAAACCTCAAGTGGGCCACCCAGTTTGCAGGCCAGGTTCAGTAGACCTTTGAGTACGCTCAACCTAAAACATCTTAGAGGAGTTCTTTGTGACAGCACCGGCGGGCTACATTTGAAGCGCAGATTTATTGTACACGTTTAGGAACTCAGTATGGATCTTCAGATAGACTGACCAGCGCAAACGTTCTAGTATAGTGAAGCTAGGCTCGGCATTCCTCAGCTGTCATCAACTAGCCGTGTTCTATATGTGTACGATTGCCCGTTTGTTATAAGTTTGACAGACTGTGGCTGGGTTTATTTTTGCTACCCAATAATGTATTCATTCATTTATTCATTTAGTTCATCTTTTGCATTCAAAACCTTCATAGGTTGACTTCGGCTTAATCTGATCAAACAGTTATCTTCTCCTTTCAAATGACTTTTAAACCGTGAACTATGGAACAAGCTATTCATAAACTTCACAAATTCTTCAACCCTATCACAGTTATTATAAGTCAAGGGGTGTGGTCAATAGAAATGGAAATTGCTGTGATGTAAACAGTTCATGATGTCCAATGTCTGACAGACACTAATCATCTTTACGTTCAACGTATAGCAGTCATTTGTACGAATTGGTAATCTTTCAGTCGAGAGCTGAATAAATCACCCATTGAACCACCATCCTGGAACGCTGGTCAAACGTCTGCTGACTTAACCGCTTCCTCTAAAACTATCCCCCTGAACCAGGGTTTAGGCGGACAAGAGATAAACTTGCGAAGCGAAACCTTTCGGTTCAACTCTTCCTCAAACATACTTTTGCTGATTAGTTCATGGGAAGTCAAAACTGGTCATTCGGTTCCGGTGTTGGAAAGACCGTCATGAATCTTAAAACGCCGCGTCCGTATAAACATGATTGTGTTTCATAAAACTCCAGTAAGTTGCTAAATTGGTTGGGAGTAATTTTTGTTAGCTTTACAAAAATCACCCTGTAAAGCCAAAAACATTTTCCACCTCCAAATGGAGAAATGTTCTATAATTTGCGTTTCAAAGGTCGTTTCTTACGTGTATCATTTCAAAACATAAGTAAGAGATTAAATGTGAGAATTAACTATGGACACAAATAATAGGCAGGGGTATTTGTAGTTTCTTTAAAAAAACGGATTGAAAACTACCAGTATAAGTTGCTAGTTGGTGGTCCATTTCACTTGAGGTCATTAGTAATTTTCAGTCTTATTTTCGTTCTTCACTTCGTTCCCTAACTTAGTAACTTTTGTAGGGGGAATAACTCAATCCGTTCCGTTCCTTAGGCCAACCGATTGATACATCTTGTCCGAATACTGATTGGTCTAGCCATTCCCAACATCCTTCAAAGTCGATCAAAAGCTATCGATCAGCAGTTTACCTCAGCAAGCGTAGGTGAGAAAGAAGCATCCTGATTGGTTCACCGTGGTCAAGCACAGCTTAATCGGAGCTATGGGAAATTTACATCAAAATGCCGGTGTTGGCTGAGTAAAGTACATAAGGCATATCCAGCGTGACCCAAGACTAGTGAATTAGAAATGGTTTACTGTGTGACCGAAGAAATTTTATTAGCAAGCAAAAGACAATTTAAGAAAACATTACAACTGAGAACTTGCCACTTTATGAAAGTTATAGTCTGTTACACAGTTCACTAGGTTGTTCCACCTCACGAACAAGATGGAGCCTCATCCGTGAAAGAACTGATGTAGTAAATTAGAGCAAAATAGTCGTAAGCTCGGCGTAGATATCGATCGGCATGTTTCATTCAACCATGTAGAAGGCAGATGACGTACAGCATAAGTTGCATTAATCAAAGACACGGATCAGTTGATTAAGTGCGATCAACAAACATGTATCATGAGCTGAGATCAAAATAACCTTGTTTACTGTAGTAAAAATGTGAATCGATTTTGTAACTCCGAAAGTTTTTAGCTGACATATTTGTATCGTGTAGTCGAACGAACTCACGCTACAGTCTCAAGGATGTTTAGCACAGAAGTGTAGGTTTGACAGAAGTTAGAAATGTGGATTTCACGTGAGATAAACAGAAATGAGAAAAATGGAGATGAAACGCTAAAGTTTTGTGCGGAAGAAGCCAAAATACTGCTTCGTTTATACCATGCTCTGCTTATTTCTTCGTGGCGTGGGCACATCTTCAGAAGACAATAGAACAAACTGCTGGTTTGGTTTTACAGCACAAAGGGGAGGATAATTTTCGAGATAACTTAGTAATAGTGAAAGCAGACAGTGTATGAATCACAAAGTCGAGTATGGGTTTTTATACACTTGCTTTATGTTAGACGGTAGATTTGGTTAGTTAGATTAGACTCCGTCGTAAAACTCAGACTACAACTGGGTTCAAACCAGCAAGGTGAACTAGCACTGTGGCATGGTTCTGTCGGTTGAGTACGTGTTGCATACAGACCTGCGGTTGATCAGGCTGGTTTCTAGTTAACAAACCATAATCCCCATAATTATAGTCCATACGATTACTAGATACTTGTATATTTGTAACTTGACAAACTTCAGGATAAAGAGAAAAGTTGTGACGAGCGGAGAAAATACCAGGCCATTTAGGCAGGTAGACTGAAACATTTGAAAGATATAAGAGATAACCTTATCTTATATTCAAGTAAAGTGAAAGACAGAATCTTACAAACAATACAGTTAAAAGTACTGATATAATTTATATGACAATAGCAGGTAATCCAGTGTCTCTTTTTATCCGAGGAAGAAAAATTGGTTAGGACGTGAACGATTGTTGAGTAAAAGATTACCGCGACTATCGGTAAGCAGACGGGTTGGAATTCGTGAAGTTACTAGACGATTACAAGCGTGCGAATAGCCATTCCTAAACTTTACTCCCCTGATCATATTATCGGTGAGAATTTGGATGCGGCTGTCTCAGTTATTTGAGTTAATTTATCAGTTCTTCCAAACATAGCAATTACGTTGTGTATAGATTCGATCGAGTTTTCCTCGACAGGCTTTGCCAGATTTTCTAAACAATCCTTGTGAACAGCGATTTGTTAATAATCTACCTACCGTTTTGCAGAATCCGGTCGCATCAGTTAATTTTCCTATGAAGTTGTGCGCTCAACAGGACAGAAGGCACCAGTTTCTGAAAAATATATAGGAACGTTTAGTGAAGAACGAACCTTATGGCAAAATTTTTGGATATCACCGACAGCAACTTGTAACGAATTGCTGAAATCGCCAAGTTACTTCTCCCACAATTTATGTGTTACCAAGCCGCCTACAAACCAAAATTGCACAGATAAAGATCTTGGTTAAGGTTTTCTAGCCTACTACAACATGGGAAGACTTCCAACACTGACAGTAGCTTTAAAAACTGGAGGAGTGCCGACAACTGTGCAAAAGACGTTTCACATAGATGGCCGATCGATCTGGTTTAGCTTAAAGTGAAGCTCATCACACGCTCCACTGTACAACCTCTAGAAATTGGGTGAATTAACAAACTGACCGTTTAAACAAGGGAAATTGCGATCAACTAACCAAGTTCCTAAAAACTGTGCTCCACTTTTATCTCCAAGATATTTAGTCCTAATGTATGAACGTATGTGCGATTCGTTTTGAATTATTTTGACTAGAAACGTTTCTTCAATGTTGAGCAATATTTGATTAAGATATGAATGGTATAACCGCCTTTTTCTAGCCGATTTAATGACACGTTATTTATAATTATAGGATGGATTAGGAGATTATTCCTTCACTACACGGACTCAGTGCAAAAGCGGCCATTAAACTAATTACAGAGCAAGGTGCTAGATTTTACGTCATTCAGCGTGCATTGAATGCATGATTGAATTCGAAATACTTGCTCACCCATCTTGAATGGCCCGCGCAATCTAATTCACGTACAACCAATAAAAATGTGTTTGCACCTGAAGTAGGACGTTAACCTTCAGCTGCTTTTTGTCATGGTAGATCCAATAAAACCCTCAGCTGTTAACCTTAGCTATTGTTACGAGGGAATTGTTGCAACTTGTGTTTACATCATTTATTGTTCGGATGGCCACTGTACAGCAGGACTAAAGTCTGATGAGTCATATGCTCTATTTTACTGTGATTCGGCAAATTCTCCTGTTAGGCGATTCACACACATAAATGGATCGTGGATGAAAAAATGGTTGACCAAAAGTCACTTGTGTGAATTCATGTTGACAGAAGCACACGAATAAACTGAAGCAACGTTCTTTCTAATGGGTATAGTAAGCGACCTATGTGGGTAACTTAGAGCGCCGGTCAACACTCTTTTAGTGTACGCTATGTTAGGCATATACCAACTGAACAGAGTTCTGGTAATCAAACAAAAACCTCCACCATGGAAGTGTACCATGTGTTCCAACGGGACCACGTCCTAACAAAAAAAGAATTTATGATTAAATATGTACCTGTCTATTTACTAATCCAGATTAACAGAACGACCCTTAGAGCAACCGTCATTGATTGTAGGGAGGTCTTTTAATACGTGGCCTGATGTTGGGAGGATCTTGTAGGTGAAAGTCAGGTCTTCTCCTGATTATCTGAAATGCATAGTTAACTGACCTTGTTTCATTAGCTCATTTTCGTGATCTTGAGGACCATAGAGGTAGCAGTAGTTTACCTCTGTGCCTTTTTAGTAAGTCTAGATTTATGCTTGTGAAGAGAACCACAGAACTGCATGGTGGTTTACAAGTGTGGACGGATTAGGGAAGTGAATATAATGGAAATGTCCATAGGGTTGAAGATATCACAGATTATTCCTAAAAGGCTCAAGGTGATTTTCAACTGCAGACTTGGGTCTTTCGTTAGCATTCCCGTAGCTGGAAGACCAGTTTGTTACCACTAGGCTGATTTCACTTTGTTGTTCGCTTCAGTTATATGATGTTAAGTTCGTAGAAATGACCAGTGAGATGCGACAGAACTGTCACTGTGTGTAGTATTGTTGACCTTGTTCATGTTCATCGGAAAGAATCAGTGTTTCACATTTCAAACCATTAAGTTTATAAGCAGTACTCTACTTATACCGAATTTGCACGGCAATGAGCGCCTAGACGTTAAAAACATTGGTTTTAATGGATAAAGTCAATCTATAAACCTCAAACGTTTTCCGTCGTAGTACAGCTTCTCATATTTTATATTGTCGTCGTACAGCGGCATTACTTATGTGGCCGGCAATTAATTCAAGAAAAACCTGATTGAACAGCGAGTGAACCGATAGAGACCTCTGTGGAACGTTTCCGTTATCAATAGCTTTTTCTGACAACTTTTCAATCACCTTGTTATTCAACCAAATTTAGGTTGTGGAAGTAGTTGGGATACTCTTGCCTTAAAGAGAAGCAACCAAGTCCATTAGAAGCTTTAAAAATGCAAAAGAGATTGCATTTGTAGGCATTTCCAGTTTAAAAGCCTTAGCCTAGACGTCACGAGCAAGTCAGTGATAAGTGATGCACGAAAATACATGGTGGCTGACCTGTTGCGCTTGAGTGATCGGTTCTAAGGATACCACTTTGGACCTCTTGTGGCATACGTCATCAGCCGATATTTTTTTGTGAAGTTAGACGTTAGTTGAATATACAAACTATGTATGAGTAACGCAGCGGGTATTTCTTCCAGCTTCTTCATAAAATGCCATAGTTGTTCAGAAAATTTCATCGTAGTACGACTTTTGCAAGTTCGGTTTGCTAGATTCAAGTCTGTACTGTTGATTTTTGTGCATATATATCTATGGCTAATAAAAGTTACAGTATAAAATAGTCGGACTTCATAGTCGGACTGCAGTCGTGTAACCAACAGTTTGGCGTAAAACACTGCGGCAACCTTGTATGACCACCTCGTACTACTATGGCACCATCAGGCTGAAGTGCTGACTCAGCGTCAGTCGGTCGAGTAAACTACAAGAACTTTGACAACTCAGCCGATATTCCAGCTGCCCAGCCGTCATACCTGTGTGCTGGGCGTGAATGCATGTTTACGTCACCACATACTAGGTGAATTACGATTTGTGTTTCATGCGTTCCGTCTACATTATACCACTGGTCAACTTAGAAAAAGAAAACGTCAAATTTCTGGTAAGTTAGTAAGGTTTAATGGTTTCACAGGAGCTGTCACATACGATGTACAACCGGTTTTATTGGAAAAGTCATTTGCATATACTTACCGACTTTCAGCGCTTAGTACACGAGTTTGAGACTGGAGATCCAAATCACTCGGATTCAGAAGACTTGTCCGTTCTGGTATCTGGCAACCTCTTGTTGATCTGAAAGACAGTCTTTGAGCGAAATATATAGGACCACTCATACATTAAACTAAATGTCAAGAATATAAATGTATTATAAACTAGACAAGGTTTGAAGTGGATGGGAAATTTATAACACCACAGAACGACACCTAAAAGAAGAGTCAATGGCTTTAGAAAGCAGGTCGTGATTGATAAACACATAAAACTAATTGCTTTCTAAGAATAGTCTGAGAATGTAGTTTGTTAACTTGCGTCTCATGACTTCGTCGACCACTATCAGCTGTTATGATGAAGAGCTTCTGGGCGTGACCAGTAATTCAGAAAAAGTGGGTAAGGTTTGAGAAACAACGGAATTATCATGAGTATAAACTGGATGCAGATCTAGGGTTCCTAGTCCACACTTAAAAGATGCATGATGCAAGTCAGGAATTAATTTGGCGGTCGCACGTCAAACATGCTCATTAGTGACTAGGTCTTTTCTCCACACCAGTCAATAGGACTTGCTTGGCATAGTCACAAAAGGGTCTGAGATAGATCTCACGAAGTGTTCCGGTCACCATTTTTCTATTCCAATGAAGGTCACGAGAGTTTCAAACCCTAATACTCGGCTTCTTGTTGATTACGGACAGAAAATAAGTTAGACGGCATCCAGATAACTATATCCTACTCCAAGTCGACTTTTGTGATGTATACTATGCTGTGTGCACCATGATTCACGAAGGTAGTTTCATGGTCTCTACTGAGGTACACATTTATATACTTCCTTTCGGTTAAGAACATAATTCAATCGCCTAACTAAGGCCTGACGTCATCGAGATCACTCCGGAGTGCTCTTAGATCACTAGCATTCCCGAGTTTGAAACTCATAATGTAGAAAACAGCCCTTCTTAAACTTAAGTCCAGAAGGTCGTCAATGTAAATTGAAAATAGTAGAGAACAAAGCGCAAACTCCTGGAGGAGTCTTCCAGAAACTGAGGAGGCACAGAAATGTTTCTGAAGGTTCTACCATCAGTAAAAAAAACAATCTAGTGAAGAATCTCTCTTTAGGTGCCACAAACTTTCAGCGTTCGTCTGAGAAGGTCATATGGGGCACGGTCCTGACGAGTTTGAAGAAGACCGCACCTAAGATAAGACTACTGTATTTTACCTCTGTCAAGCTTTGCAAGAAGATAAGCGCACTGGTTACACATGACTGACTAGAGAGGCAGATAATAGAATATTACGTAAGACGCGTCCAAGGATGGCATGATTAAATGATCTCGTACCGGGTGTTAGCGTATTAAACAATAACTGTCACAGACATGTTGGTTGCTTACATCGAAGAGATGTCTTTTCGTGTACTGGGACAAAGGCAACTTTGGACGTTCTGTCTAAATACCTTCTAGAGGAATTCTGCCAAACTGGCAGCCCCGTCTTTAAGAATTTTAGATTGGATCTGCCGGTTACCTCTCGTACTAACTGAGCAAACTTCGGACGACAGACTCGCAACTTTTGGTATATAAATGTCAGTGGTAGGGGATTTTTATCTGAAGTTTCACACAGGTAGAATAGCTTAACAGTTCTGCGATGCTACACTGTGGACCAGCGAATAGAAGTCCTTGATTACATCAACAGTCAACTGAGAATGGGAGGAGGTTGCGCACCGAGTAGTCACAGAGAAAGAACTGAAGGTTTTTTTAAATTCTCCATCGACTTGTGTATTTGAATTAGTCTGTGCACGTGCGAGCCCCCAATATGATCATTGCCAATACAAACCTGGTGTGTTCATGGATTTCCCACTTACATTTATTTACAGCAGTGTGAAAAAACACTGGTGTCTACTGTGTTTGTTTCACGAATACGCAGGAACGGTCATCAAAACATCGAAGTACTGCAATCGGAAGAGTTGAATAAAAAGGAAAAGTATACAGCTGACGCGGTACGAATTAGTCGTCCACCTTTAAAATTTCGTTTTGAAGCGGATTGCCGCATTAGCTATAAAGAAGCGAAATCAAAAACAAATAAACCGATATTTTTTTCTCTAGTCATTAAATTCGGTTCGGAATCGTGGAATCTGAGAAACGGTGAAAGTTTATTTTTGGTTGCGTCCAGTTTAAGACTAACGGGATGTTGGCATTCGACGTAAAACGTCATTTCCAACTCCGTTCAAAATTAATTTTCGTTCGCTTGAATACCGAAATCATTGACCTCAACGATTTGAAGTCTAGCATCACAGCTGTTGATTGACACTACTAATAAGACTATCACACCCTCATTTACGGTTCACCATGCTTGCATAGCGGACAGAATCACCTTTTCTGCTCATCCGTATTTAAAACCAATGAAAACAAACAGTGAACGAAACAGGCTACTCATCAAGTCTGTTCAACAAGACTGTTGTGACTTCTTCAGAGTCTAAATGGTTAGGGAAATTAAAAAAGGTAATTAGAAGACCTTTCACATTCAGCTATTCTCAGTTTTCCAAACACTACCGTGCTTTTTCATGTCATCGAATTTTGTGAGGCTTGTTCTGATGAAAACTCCGCATTTCTTTAAGCTAGCATCTTTCGTCAAAATTGATGAGAGGTTACATACGACCTTTTTTACTGAATTGCACAATAGTGTTGTGAACCAAGAACACGGATGGCGCAAAGGTTATTTATTCAGGAAACCAACATGGGTTAGGTGTTAAAAAAGGACAAGAAACAAAAACGCTCATCTGCGTACTGTACTGGTCCCATAACGTCACGGTTGTCACATACGTCAACGGTTAGCTCCTTTCCGTAGCCAGAACTATTTCATGGCATACTGTACTGTGGTGTTAATGTGACATTTTTCGCTGTGTTTTTCTTGACGATATTTTGATGGTAAAATTCATACTATCGTCCCACTACTGAATAGTAGTTGTGTGAGTAGTATGGGACGATCGCCCGTCCTGATCACATTAGGTTCGTTGAATGATGCTGTATTTCATTGTTACCACAGACTGAACATCCAGTATCGTTCGACCACAAAGACTATCCTGCTTATTGTTGTTTTCATAAACACGTATTAGCATAGTGAGATAACCAGTTGAAACCAACGTTCGAAAACTAATCGCCTGGTTATTGCTCAGAACAAGTGTCGGATACATTATCATTATAGGTACGAAGTGATGCATAGTGGGAAAAATCACAGATCCGTCAATCGGCTGGAAATAACTATACGGAATCTAGTTTATCAGTCGCCATGAGTTCTTCACGTTTAAACGTTCTGACGTTTCACCGAACGGAAGCTTCTACAAATAAAGTAGTCGACAAATATGTTTGGGTCTTACAGTATCTGTACTGTTGGCTACAATCTCATGACCAGTAGCTATTGCATACATTTTTCAATATGAATAACGTCCATTCACTCCATATATCACTGCTCATTTGAAATTATGCCGCCAGTTTAATTGAATACGTTCGTAATATGATTGGACCCTCTAGGGAAACATGGTTGGCGGCAACCGAAACGGATTAGTCTGTCACAGTGACCGAAGCCAAAGAACGCCTGTGCTTTGAACCATCACCCCAAGTGGCTTGCGCTGCACCACTTCCGGTCCCATTCATATACCACGTATCCGGTGTAAACCCGAAGGAATAAGACCAGTAGGTTTGTGAGTGAGGCCTTTGTGTCCAGCCGGCCAATGCTGGTTAGCCAATTGAATGGCCAGCATGAAAAGGAAATCCTTATCTTCCGGGAAATAAACAAAGACTGCAATGACAAGCACTATATTAGGAAGAAATGCATGTAAAATGTAATGCAAGAAGCATTTCAGTATACGAGTGCATGTTAGTGCAGTCCAAAGAGAATAAAATTGAAAAACAAAATTCAAAGTTGAACTATGAAAGAATCGGGCAAACGATTCATCATTCAATACACCAACAAAGCTCAAGAAAATAATGGGTAGGGAAATAACCATAACTCACACATATGAAATTTCATTTAATATCCATATGGTGAATTGATTCAAACCGATTATTAATACATCGCAAATCTTTAACGAAAATCGTTAACTTGAGGCTTACAATACCTTGGTTAGTTACTTCTTGTTCAGCTAATGACGAATGGACTGAAAGTTGGAACCCTGATATCTCCGAGTGCGAATAAATAGCAGAGCGTAGCTATCAACCGTAATAGATAATCGGGGATTTGGTTGATATAAGCTGACCAACACACAAAATTGATCTAAGTTTTTACGATCAGATTGGTTTTTCTGTCAACCTAGACTCGTAAAGCAAAAAGCACGAGATTCGCCGGTGTTGTATCTCGTCAATTGTGCATATCTTTGCTAAAATCTTGATGGGAACTCAAGCCACGTTTTTATGGGGCAACAGTGTTGACTACTGTGGACTCAATTATCGTATGCAAAAGCTCAGCCACATTCGCTTGTGATTAATACTTGCTAGCCTTAAAAGATTTAAAAACTGTCTCCTTAACTTCACGCTGTGACTGGTTCTCGATGACCTTTTCTCAGTCAAACTGAATTCAGTAAACTTACTGAACAATCTGGCGAATAGGGTTATGTATTCGGAGGTCAGGTTGAATTCAATTAACTACCGTCCACATCTGTGAGCAGCTTTCGAAAAGGAACATTAGCCTCGAAATTCCTTAATTTTACAGCTAGTAATTGATACAAATCCGTGTCACTATGAATAATTTTTCGCCTGAAAATAAAACATTTTAAAGTGGCAAAGTACAATTTTACATCCATTTGCTATTGCTGTTTAGTCCGTGGTTATCTTTTTTCTGTTGTTGTCCATCAGGTTCAGTTGGTTGAGAATAACAAGTAGGTCCTGTTGGAAAGAGACCATACGTAAACGGTATCATCCATGAGGTCTGAACTGATAGTTGGCCTAAGGATATACACGGAGCATGACGCTTGATATCTGGACATACACGTATCAATGTTTTAATGTTCAGTCTTCTTGTCTGGTCCAGTACACTAAAAACTGGACGTTTGTGCAGTCTATTTGGCCAGAGTATTTGACTTAAGTTCTAAGTTCAGTTCAACACCTGTGTCGAAGTCTTTCTCTACTGGCTGACCGTTAAATAAGATGACGTAAAATGAGTAACAATCACTGTTACGAAATGATGGCTTCAATCCTTCAATAAAAGCGTTCATAAAAATCCTACCTGTGGTGGCAATGTAGCTGTAATGTCGAACATTACATTGTTATTACAGTTGACCTCAGCGTTCAAAGCTTAAACAGATATTTATACTGACTCAGTTAAAAGAAGCAGGCACCGTGGTGATGTTATACTGTCATCAGAGTTCAGCATTTGAGCTTGTCGTTAGTCCTAACGAGGTTGAACGCGGATCCTAATACATAAGAACGTAACTTTTGAACCACAACACCACTGACTGTATGGTAGTCACGAATGGTACTTTTGATGCAATCTTACATGAAGAATGCCAAGTTTTTTCTTAACTTCTACCGAGGTGTACACAGCACTTACACTGGTGACCATGTTATCGTAATAGCTTAATCACAGAATAATCAAGTAACCAATTACTTATCGATTCGTTCCTTTTCCACCCTTTTCTTCAGCCACCTGGGTGGGTGGTGGTTACATCAACGGAACTGCGGAGAACACGTACAAAATTGGTCAAGGTTTAGTCTGGTGTCAAGCTCCGATCGGCTATGCAGCAAGCTTGATTCTGGGTAAGTTTGTTCGTCATTTTCAACCACCCCACCTACACTTCCATTAAATATTGTGTTTTTCTTTGTTGTTGTAAATCATGAAGAACAAACACATTGAAAACACGTTTAAACATATCCATATATAGAGGAAATTCAGAATAATAAATTTGTTTCAGTATTTACATACTTGCATAATTTCTATCTCTCACGATCCAATAAATGGGTGCCTGTTGGCATTTACCCATTTGAAAGGAGCGAATGACGGTAGGCTGTACTGCATGGTCAAACAGCTGACATATTTTGCACTTATGAATAGTCGAGAATTTGGTTTATTTCAAGTTGAACATCACCCACAATTGATCGCAGCTATCGCATTCTCATAGACTCCAGTCGGCCACTTTCGAACAGCGGAAGCACTAGACTCGAGTTTCGCTCTCACTAGAGCTCGTCAGTAGTGCATACCTTTGCCACTGCCGGGACTAAAACCCCGGCCATGATTTCATGAAGTAATCGTGTTAACCACTGCGCCATTGACATCATATTAGGCACGACCGAATTATCATATGTGAACGTTCAACCACTTTGGCTTATGAGTAATGATCAGTGGTAAACACAGTGGTAAAAACGGTTACCTCATGAACACCGTGGCCGTAATTCAATTTCCGGCAATGACAAGAATATGCAATATTTTGCACTGTCAGCTTAAGCAAATATTGCAATGGCCAGTTTGTATTTGTCATATTTCGAGATAAGAATGTTAGCAAATTAGTACTGCCAGCCCATCTGTTCTTTAGGTACACATTAGTTCTACTGTCAGGTCGCTCATTGATTGAAATGCTCAGAAAAACGATTCCATCGTTTACATTCTGTAAAATTGAGGTATTCTAGTGTACGTTCGTTTAGAATCTCTGTAGCAGTTTGGAAAGTCTAGGTTTATCAGCGCCGTAACATCTTTTTGTTGGCAGTAGAATCTTTATTGACGGCAAAAAATCAAAATTAATCTGTATGCACTTGGTCTACGCATGAGCTAATCCAAAACCTTCTGCAGATCCTCGTTAGTTTGGTTGCTTTTAAGAACAATCGCTAGTTTTACGTTGCTTCCGGAAACATGTTTGTTCTACATTGGGACATGGAACTGATTAAGTACACAGTGAGGAATGCACATAAAATGTGAAGTTCAGTGCTTAAAGAATGGAAATAAGGGTGAATAACTTGTACAGCGAGGCTTGTATAAATCGTGACCTGCTAGGTGCGGAAAAAGTATACTCTTGTGATCGTTAGTAGTCCACATGTATGAGGTTCGTGTACCAGTTAAGGACGACCACAATTTCTATCACACATTTACTCCGATAGAACAGAAAAATGAAAACGCGTTATGTTGGTGAATTTATAGAAAATTATTTCAGATACTAACCAGTCGAAATAAGGCAACCCCTCTTGAAGCTACTCATTACGTTCGTCTTCGTTTTGTTACACGTGCAGGAAAATTCTTTATATTTCGACTTCCGAATTTCAATATCTTAAGTCACTCACTTATAATGTCAAAACTGTCTATCACCTTACTGTTTAACTCTGGCTGATTAACCGTAAGACAGTCATCCGATGGAGCAATTGCTCAATTAGTTCGTCGTGACCACCGCTGAGCTTGGTTATCCTAGATAACCCGTATATGCATCACGTGATCGCTTGAAGTTTGACTTTAAACTTAGATATGGTGTTGGAAAACATTGACAACAATACTCTCTGGTTAATATAGAACATTTCATGTCTGTGGACGCGGTGTTGTTCCCAGAATTGCTGTCAACATGACAGCCAGCTGGTTGATCACTCGTGACCCAATAAGATGGATACTAATCTTATTAAACACTATAATCAGGGTACTCTGTTGTCAGCCAGGTAAAATGAAACGTGGTTTTTATGTAAGGAATGAGTGTCTAACAGCAGGAAACTTAAAAATACGTTGCAGTGGTTCCTCATGGTAGAGACTCTGAATAATGATGAAAACATTCGTTATATGGAGATGTTCAGCAAATAACTTGATCACCGGAATCAGTGAGATAGAATGGAAACACAATCGATCTCTCATTGTTGATGTTAGCGAGCTGTTGTCGGCTGTGGAATGTGAAGCACTTTTTGTAAGTTCTGTAGAAAGTATGATCCTTTGCTTTTCGTTTAGGAAATAATTGTAATGCTGACACTCTAAAATAGAAGAAATTCTTCTACTCGTCTCTTCTCTCCAAACCGTCGAACATCGATTCCGACACATATAAAGTTTACCAGCTCTTTCTAATCTGCAACTTTTCTGTGATTTCTCATGAATTCTATACGGAAGAACTGAGACATATACTGTGGCAGTTAAACTCTTCATTATCTGTAGGTGAACCGAAGTACTTGCAGTTTTTGTTGGTCGAAGTTGATGAGGCATATTAGGAGACTCGTGCTTAACAAGTTGACCTTAACATCAAGCCTATCAGTCAAGATATAATGTGATAAGATTAAGGTGACTGATGCTTTCTGCGCAGCCGATGGTTAGAAAATGAAGTGTAACGAGATGTTCAGAAATTGGCATTATCAGTTATAAGCAAGCTGCAGCTAATCGTTACTACCACAAAAGCGTATGACTCTGATGTTCTCCACTAACTACAATGCAATCTTTTGCAGACGTCTAGTAAAATATTAAGTGCTTTCGCTACTTTTTTGAGGAAAATCGTCTCTTACAAGAGCCTATTATACGTTTTGATGTTCTGACTAGTGAACCATTTCTCGTTTCTCATTGATGGGTTGATGGTTTCGTCCCTAATCGCTATTGCTGACTCCTCGTTAGTAAATTGATTACCACCAGCTGTAAGCGTTTGCTATTGTTGTTATACCAAACGTACATCAAGTGTGCGCAACCGCTGAATAGGACTAAATACAATCGTGTGAAGAAACCATTAATATTTTTCTGTTCACTTATGAATTGGATTTCCGTATGGGTGTTGTACTGCTCTTGAACTATATTCCTCCCATTATCCGTTAGTCTTTGATGTAAATATGTTTTTTTTAGTAGTTATATATCACGTATGTCTTGCATTCGTTGGTGTCGTCTAGGTTGATTACAGAGATTCTTTCTTTCCGTAGTGTAGCTTGTTGCTTCTGCCTCAGTTCCAAGTGGTCCATTTTATGGCTAGACACATTTAGAATAGTAGATGCCTTGGCTGAAGGCCTACGGCTTCGTGGGGGACTAAGCTTGCGAATGAGAAGACAATAGTACTGAACAGGTTTGGTGAAAACAAAGTGATTTGGGATGAAGGAAGTCGCTAGCATTAGAGACACGATGCAGACCAGTCAACCAGTCTTGTCCATGCGCTAATGAAATCTATGCAGGTGTGTTTGTAGCTTCGCACTTGTTTGTCTAATCCGGTAGACACTTTCTTAGGTATTCAAGTTACAAGACAAGTTAAATTTTTGCCGTGAAAATGTCCAGTGGAGAAAGTAAATCAAATGGTTGTTAAAGGGAGCAAATGACTGCTTTTCCTTAGGGAATTGCAAGAACTCAGAAAGTGTTGTTGTACAGATTTATCCGTCACTAGGAGGTTCATTACAGAAAGTGGATATTGTAATGTACGTCTCATTCCAAAAAGTATTTCAGCGCCTCATATCAAGTGTCAGAGTTTTTTTGAGGTCGAAAATCACTCCACAACCATGGTAAGCCTAGGATCAGAAGGATGACTTTTGTTGGCACGAAATTATCTCTACTTGGGGATAACGACGTTCTCAATAAACGTGAACCATTTGAACCTTTGCAGTTAACTAGTTGGAATCGCTTGTATTGACCAGGGAAAACTTTTATTTCCACTCCGTACTTTCATTATACACACTTAGTCGTTACAATGTTCTACTTATTCATTTTTTTCTCCCTGATTTTTAAAGGTGGTCTATTTTTTGCCAAACGCATGCGTTCGTTAGCTTTTGTGACCATGTTGGATCCATTTCAAAACAAATTTGGCGAACGAATGTGTGGGCTTTTATTTATACCGGCCTTGATGGGCGAAGTATTCTGGACTGCTGCCATCCTCTCTGCCCTTGGTGAGTATAACGTCTCCCTGTATTTGCCCTCAAGCTGCTTGTAATTTTGTTTTGGACATCCGAACTGATGGTGTTCGCAGCTCTGATGATCGGATGAAAACAATCGTGACATTAAAAGCTGAATTTGTATAATATGTGAAGTTGATCACAGGCAGTAATTTTAGTCATGAAAAGAAAGAAATTAATTGTTACATCAAGTTTTAGTGGACTAACCGGTACGTTTGGACATTTGCATGAATACCAGAAATTCTTCAAAATACCGAACTCATCAGTGTGCACTGGATAAGTATGACTGCTTACCAAATTATTTCCTTCTAGTGATAAACCAACCTATGCTTATTAGTTAGTCGACTCAATAAGAAATTGTGTACAATCGAACCGATTCACTATGTTCAGCTGTGTTCATAATAATTTTTTTTAAATGCAGTGTTAGGTTGTTGTTTAGTCAGTATTCATGCTGACTAACATTCTACCGTTGACTTTGGGCTCAGCTTCCAATCCTATTTCTTTGAGCTGATATAACACTTAAACATTCATCGCCATTACTGTGCACAGCTAGACAGGTTTGTTAATTGAACTTACTCATATGTGCACATCTCACAGAAGCTTATCAACAAACAACGCAAACCGAAGTTGCTGCGTGTTTGCACGCGCTTCATATGGGCTTACTGACAGTCACTGCCTGCTAGAAGCAATCGCCACAACAGAGATGTGCCATATATTACCCATAAAATCGGTCTAATCTACTCATAGAACAAAAGCGCGAGCATACTTGTGAGATAGCTTAATGAGCAGTCTAGTAGTCCAGTGAATAGCCCGGACATACGCTTGAGCTCGGCCCCATAGTGGGACATGACGTGGTCCATCCTAGTCAGCTACCTCAATTGCTGCATAAGACAGTTGCCTGCACATGCGACTTAGTTTCAATCAAAGATGGCAACTATACCCAGTTTTTCGCGACTAGTGTCTATTGTTATCGGTTGTCACTCGCACAGACTTAGTATCTAAGTGACACGTATACACGTATTCACTTTCGATTGCCCATCTATATTGTTGTTCTCCTTGAAGCTAAAGAGAGCCAACACTCCAAAATCGTACTTCATTCTTCTCTGGTTTTGCTATTCTACATGTTAAAACTGTCGTGTGGTATAGTGTCTCTGCCCTGAAGAATGACGGATTCTGTCCAACGAAATTTCGTTTACTGTGTAATTAGTTCTGTTACCGCCTGCCCTTCAAATATATTGCATCAATCTGGTAACACACATCCTTGTATTCAGTTTGTTTTATTTAGCCTAAGTCACGCCGGGGAAGTACTCTGTGATTACCTTTTCACATAGACATACGCTTTATGGGTCCTGGGCTGCTGGCTCCTAAATGTTGTCGATTCTGATACTCTACCCCTTTACCTGAGTTGCACACACTGTCTCAATCAAGTCGCTCGTCTGCTGGTTGCTGGCTTGCCTGGAAGGCTCTTGACATCCGATTATCTGTTTTTTTTGTAATTAGCTCTTTAGCCGATTTCTTGAATTAAGGCCCCACTTCAATGTCTTACTCTGCAAGAAATCACGACAGTTTTTTTTATATCAGATGAAACGGGGATACTTGTATGTTCGCACGGGGTGCTAACCTCATTAGTAAGTAGAATTTCTAGTCGCTTTAGCTGGCTGTCAACCATTCTTTCATCTTTCTTTTGTTGACTTCGACAAGTCCTTTGTTTGCAGCTTGCATCGTGTCATTTGAGCATGCCTGGAAGTAATCTGACGCAAAATTGTTCGACATTCTCCGTTTTCAAAGCATGGATTGTCACTTATTAATGTGACTTTTGGTACACCCTAGTTCACATGTGTTTCCCACAGTAGATGACTGCGGGTCTGAAACACTGTTTGTTTTAATTAAGCAGGCGATTGTTTTTTTTTTCTTAACATCTGCATGAACTTATGGATGTGGATGCAAATTTATGTTAGATGGTTTAAAATATAGTCAGCAGACGGTTGCAGTTGCGGAGATTAAGCAACAATAGGAAGGCAAACCGGAAAAGTTTGAGAAAGCTGAACGAAACAGAAAACTTACTGCATCTTACCAAACATAGTGAAAGCACACTTCGCCATTCAGTAGACATTTCACTGAGGACAGTAGTACGAGGTCAAGCGTTCGTTCAATCTACACCAAATGTCCCCACGTTTGGAGACTCGCCTCCATTAGTTGAATAACTATGTACAGCCTGAACTTGAATCTATCTACTGATGACGCTTTTATGACAAACTCCGTTAGGCTGATTCAGAATGGGCACACCCGGACTATGAAAACCTGTTCTTTGCCATTTAAATTGCACATTTCATGTTGTCGCATTAGCGATTTACTAGCGTGAAAGCCACCTGGGCAAGGGAAAAGTGCATATTGCAACGGAAGTTAAAGTTATTGCAGGTTTCTATATAGTAAGATTAAATTTCCTATGGCATGTCTACATTCGTACAGCTCATCTGAAGAAGGTGATAAACGAAATTCCGCAACCGGGTTTAGGTCTGTTTACTGTACTATTCTACAATCAACCTGATCTCAATAAAAACCTTATCTGTGATATCCGCTTATCACATTATCCCATTTTAACTGCAAGGTTTGCTCGTAGTGACAGCATTGTTTTTCAGAAGCACCCTTGCAGTGACCGATCTAATTGCAAGTTGTCACATCGTTTTCAATTTCGCTCAGAATGCAGCAGGAACTTGCGGTTTTGTGAGGGCCTCTTGCATTTTCCAGTACTTTATGTGTATCAGAAAGGACTTCTCATCATCACCCTGCATTACCTAGGTAAACAATTACCCAGTGAAAAGATATCATCATAAGCTTTTGTCACTATGTGCCTCAACACCCCTACGCTGATTGTTAGCTTCAAATTTACCAGTGTCTATACGTTCTGCAGCAGTATTGAGCAGTTCATCCCAAATTTTGCCAACGATAAATTTGCTGTACTATGGATATCCGGCGAAAGTCAGCGTCGTTCAGACAATGATAAAAGAAGACTGTCTTGTGAACAACCAGGACTACTGACGCAGCAAATCGGTCAACTACGTGTGTTGTAGTGCTTTTCTGTTGGAAAGGTTGCCTTCGCTCTCATTGTCATAGCTGTGGTATTCAGTATTGTGTAAGTATATTATTAGAGTCCGTTTTCTGATAACCTCCTTTAGTCCGGATTGTTCTCCTACTGCGGTTATTCCGTCTGAGTCCCTTTGTCTAATTACAGGTGGGCACCTCGATCACTGTGAGTACAATTCGTTGTCCGAATACTCCAACTGTATCATATAGCATAGTTACAGCATGGCCCACAAAACTGTTTGACCGTGGGTCCATATGTCTTTTGAAAAGTCTCTGATCAACAAAAGTTAACTCTCAGGTCCCTGGTGGCCCTGAATCGTTTCACACACTTCCGGTCCACCTTCATCCGAAGATGTAAATTTGGATGTGCTGTTCACCAGTTCGAGGCTCTGATGGTCGTTATCCTATTAATTTTCAGTCTTTTGATAAATCTATTCCACCAAGGTCAATACCTATTTGGTGTACGCGGAAACTGCATGAGAGTGGTCACCGATAACCAACCCTACAATAAACTTAGTGCTAACAGTCGACAGCTTCAATGCTCATTTCTGTTCATCCACTTCTTGTGGCTTTTGTTTGAACGCTCTATGTGCACTGTATGTCATTATTCTTCTCTTTTCCTTTAAGGTGATTGTGTATAGTGGTGACAGTTTGTAGGAAAAGGTCTCATTGAACCGACTGTGATTTGGCAACATACTGAACGTTCCTTCGAGATAAATTGTGAAAGGGTGACAAATTCCCATCCTGTATATCTATAGGCCATAATATCACATGCGTACGTTGCCATAATGTTCGGTTGCATCATCGATTTACCCATCAACAGTCGCACAATGAACGACGTTTCGAACAGGCCAAGACTCACGAAGATGAATTACTACTGGTCTCGCATACTGTGATTACTGTTTTCTCAAGACCACGTCCAAATCAATAAATACCACCGCATTTTGTAATACCTAGTTCAGTCTTATAAAATTCACACGAAACTGATGGTTTCTTTTTGCTTTCTATGACAAGAGGACTGGCGAACTGTATGTGCAGTACGCAACATATTTCGTAATTGTCTCCTCATTACCTGTTTGAAAATAGCGGGTAATGCACGAGGTCACTGCCGCTGAAATTGGCTGGACATCAATAACCAATAGACTGGTTTGAAGTCGTTATAAGCATGTATCTCGAGACTTTTCTTGGCAGTGATTTGAAGTCGGGAGTGGTGTACGCGAAGAAATTGGACTTACATATCTGTGTTGGGGGTAATCTTGGTGGTTTTATTAGCGACAGGAGACCCCGTATGATTGACATATATTTCCGCTTCAAACGTAGCATCCGTTTGAACGCCGGAGACACAACGGAACAGTCGATTACGCTTTGTCTGTCAGCATATCTCAATTATTTTCAACAACTGGCTAACATAATACAGCCTTCTAACTGTTTCGGTTGTCAGTGACGTCGGGTCTGTATATTTCTTTTGACAAACAATTAACGAGTGAATCACTCCCGCATGGATTACACACTTTATTCTTCTTCTGGATAATCAGAAGTATTATTATTATTATTATCGCAGCCAAGAGCCTGACCAAAAGGTGCTGTGCCTCAGGTCGCCGCTAACCTCAACGGTGACGTGGAATATCTTATAAGAAAACGTTACTAAGAAGACTGAGAATTAATATAAAAAAGACTAAACGGAAGGACTAGAAATGGTACGGATACAGGTCCGCCAATGACTGTAACACACTGTCATCTTGGATAGCATCTCTAGCCGGCGGTTCGAGTGATCACGAGGAACCCCATCCAGGCAGGCGACATCTACCCACTTTGATCAATACAGCAGTCAGTGTCTTCATGTTTTGTGAACAAGTTGTTGCATGACCACCATGTGGTTTCATTCAACTGTCGGTGATCCCAGTATATAATGCCTGGTGCAGTAAACGATCAGATGATATATGGAGTACATGGTCCAATCATCGCAAACTGTGCAACGTGACTAGTTGACTGATTTATCATGCATCTCGAGCTTTCCGGTATACGTGCAACCGAACCACTGCACTGCTGGCTCAATCAGTCCACTTAAAGTGGGCTAATTGGTGGGGACAACGGTGGTCAAACACAGTAGACCAACAGGTCACATTAGCAGATCACAGAGCAAAACGGAGCAAGACAGAAAGCCACATAATAGAAATCCAGTTCTATCGCAACTGAACAGCTACATCGGAAGATGCCTCCTCACAGCATGCTTCCATCGCTGCGGCAATTTGTTCCCAGTATTCGTTAGGATCCCTAGCCCGATTTGAACTGGGCAACTTGTTCACCAACGTCGCCTGGTAAGCGTTCTTTACACTCTCATCGCTCGAATGCCAGTTAAGTACCTTGCATTTACGAGCATTTGTCCTCTGGGCAAATGACAAGACAAAACGGGCACGCACAACAGCATGGTCCGAATCCAGGTGGTCACCCCAAAAAGCACGACAGTCCTTAACAGAGTGGCGCCACCTGTAACTAACAGCTATATGATCGAGCTATGTCCACGACTGAGAAGCATACGGAGGCCTCCATGTTACACAGTGCTCCCTACTGTGTGGAAATGAGGTGCTCGAAATATAGAGACCGTCGGATGCGCACAGCTGCAGCAGTCTGTCACCCCTGTCAGTCCGTTGTGCCCGGATGCCAAACATATCTCCCAGCCGCTTCTCATCCGGGAAAAGAGTACCAAAATGAGCGTCAGAACCACCTGTTAGTATTATAATGTCTGAATGTTTGGTTTGTTTCGGAAGGTCAACGACAGCGTCATAGAACGCATCTCTTGTAACATCCAAACACCTGTACGGTGGAGCGTACGCTGATATAATGAATAAACAACGCCCTTCTGATTTGCGTCGACAGACTTTTACCGATGTATTGAGCCTGACAGTGCACAAGCAACTGTTCACTGGGATTCAGTCGAGCAAACATTCGTCTGCTCTGGGACTCAGTGCGATTCCCACTCCAGCATGGCCACAAGATTCAGCTTCGGTGTCACCAGAATCCCAGAAACAGAAGCGCTTGGATCGACAGTTATCTAGGAGTGGTCTTAAATGGACAACAGTGCTAGAATCGCAGACTCGTGTCTCCGACACACAGCATATATCAATACCCAGACTTGAGAGAGTGCTTGCCAGAACAGCTTGCTGACCGACTTGTCGAAGAGTGCAGACATTGAAGGCGCCAATGTTTACCAGTTGTGTTGGCCTCAGAGAACAATTACCGCCTGAAGGCACATGGAAAGCAGAAGACTTGGAGTATAAAACGGAAGAAGAAAGTCGTGATGGGCGAACAATGTCACTGTCGGGAGAACGATAACTTTTGATATTTCTCTGTCATTTATGCCGTGGAAGGGGGTTGACTTGAGGGAAACCACTCCGAGTCTCTGACTCAAAAGTCTGACCTGAGAGACAACAGGATATAAGGTTTTCTTGGAGGACCCTACCCGGAGCCAATGGACTAAGAATCTGACTCACCTATCCGTGAAAGGTTTGTCTAGCTCGATGACTCAGTGAATAAGACACTGATGTCCCATTCTGAGCACTGCTGCGCGCAGTGGATGTACCCGAAGCTATATTGGGCTTTTGGGTGATATCGGATGTTTTTCGACCGTATTAGATAATAAGCCGGCGGTCACGGCCAACCGTTGGGCGATCGAAGTGCTCTTTGTTTGAGGGTACCTTTTCAAACGCCATTCTTCCTGAATCGTAAGACAGCATTGTTGCAACTATAAATGAACAGTTCTGCTGTATGCCAATAGAATTGTGCTGCACTACCTAAGCAATCTTACGCCGTCAGTAGTGCGACATACAATATTAATGCAACTGCTTTCGGCCTGACTGCTCCCCTTTGACGCGTCTGATAAAGTTACACCTGGTCAGCATAACCCGCCGGATCAAAACAATATACTATCACCTCGAGGTAGCAATACAGTCCGGAAATATTTAACTATATTTTCCACTTCTCAATCAAACCCAAGACGGCATGACAAACTAAACGACGACTATAATCGTCAGTGCCTGTCTGAACACTTTTTCATATAGTTCCATCCTTTTCCTCGGATTGAACAATTCTGTTGTCTACTGTTACTCTGTGAAGCTGACTCAACTCAGATGCATCTAGCTGTAAATGTTCCACCTGCTTGTTTAGTTTCTTCGTTGTGTTCTTTTTGCAACTGTTGAAGTTTACAGCGGTCACAGACGGTTTATAACTCTCGAGTCACCTACAAGCGTTCTCAGGTGTTAGTCCCTCAGATGACGTCGTCAAAGCAAACTTGATTACGAGCTGCTACCGAAGGTAAACAACTGCCGTCTGGAACCTTGATTCAACTCTTCCTGCTTGATTGGATAAGCCCGGGAATGTGCTGCAGCAGACAAAGCAGCTAACTCCTTGGTGGTTTGAATCAACTCACCACGTATCGATGGTCAGTGGATTGGCGAATCCAGCCGTCAATGTCCGTTTGTTCGTCGTTCAGTGCATACTTTATCCTACCTTCACCAGTCAAAGCTATTGCTAGTTTTTATAGTCAGTCTTTATTCGGATTGTTTCTGATGCATTTTTCGAAATTCTACACAAATGCCTGAACATGCCTATCTTCGTGCAGTCGCGGCATGGATATAACCTAGGCTCGCAAGGACGTCAAATATCAAATCGGTATTTGATGGCAGGCTTAACAGCAACACAGATTACAGACCATATAAAACCGTGTCACAGTGAACATACAGAATGCTTCACGCATTTAACGTGCATCCAACTTTCGGTATCTGTCATGCAGATATAACTCACTACTTGGAACGCCTAGAACGAACATAAACCGACACAAAAATTGGAGAAGTTATCAGCATTTGGAGGACGCGGACTAGGCCAGAAGAACACATGGATTTTGCCTACCATTCGTCATACATAAGCTGATGTGCGCTAACTTTCCGACATCGATCCCCAGGAGTACTACGTTGAGTGCTCTTTGAACGCCTTAATTAAACGCCATATGTTTTTGTTGCGTATGCTTGCATACTTCAGATGTGTCATTCTCATATACGAAGATGTCTACCGCTGCGTATCCGAGGTGGCCAATACGTGGTAAAGATCTGGAAGATCTTCTTTACAGTTGGCTTCAGTTAACCGGACGAAATTTCAAAAACGCCACCTATTGTAAGGTGGTTGTATCTTCGGGTTGAAGCATTCGGTTTTCGAAATTTCTGGTCACCCTGACCGCACAATGTTGAAGGTAAATATGTCTGCAGAAAGCCCTGGAAGCCAATAAAAGTGAGATCACAAAAGGCAGGCTCATCCTTGCATTTAGCCAGATAACAACGCATATACCAACTACTCCACCGTCAGTTCTATCGGTAGAATGCTCAATTACTTATCGAAATTCTGACTCAAAAATCTCTGCATGCATATTATCAGACCGATTTCCTTCAAGTAAAGTCGCGATTGTATGGATAACTGCCCGCATTTCAGTTCATCTTCACTACTGTGGCTTTTGCCGGTCAACAAACCGAGCACGATTAACTTGAATTAATGAAGAGCAGCACGCTTAGTCGGATGAGAAGAAACAGCTGAGTAAATGGTCCGCATTATTCGAAGGTCATATGAATGACATCAACTGAGGCCCGAATAGCACTTAAAACAGTAGCGGTAGTAGCAGCAACAGCAACGAAAACAACAATCGCACTACTGTATTCGCTTTAAGAGAGTGGATAACTTACTTGTATACGTTGGTGACAATGTTTGACAGATAGCAATATGTTTTACATTTCTGCTTAGTCCATACTGGCCGAACCACCCTGGCAATATTTTCGTTCAATTTTGTATACTCGATATCGAAGTGTTTTTCAGCATTCAGAACTTTAAGGAACGTCGCTCATTTCAGTTCGGATTTTTTTTCATTTACGCCTTCTAACACAGTAGCTCCCATGCGCAGCTTACACTATCAATATGGTCGTTCTTTAGAAAGCGTGAATCTGAGTTTTGTGTTACTTTTTGTTGGCCTAGGTAAAACCACAACATGCTTTTAAAATTTACCAAAGGCCAACCTTTTATCAGCAAAAGACCACCACAATCCATCTGTAAAACCCATTTGCTGAGTGCTGACCGGTGAACCAGCGCTAGTGTTGAGTTCCTTCAGTAAAGCTCACTAATTTATAGCGTTTCGTAGACGAACACGGTCGCCGTAAATCCCATAATATAACAAAGCTGTTTTCCCGATTTATCTGAACTGATCTCGTAGCATGTATATGCAACCCAATAAGTAACGTCCGGCTTTTCTTTGTTCACCGAATCAAAACTCGAATTCGTGAATCGTGTTGTTTAACACTAGGTGCTATCTGTCTTGCTAAGCTACGTTCAGCTGATCTTTTATTTTGATGTATGGGACATCAAACAAATTTACAGTAACGACAACTTATCGGATTATCTCATTCATCTCATTATTCAGCTCGACTAATTCGGTATAATCAAAATTCTGCTCTCAGTGTTCGTACTCACAACTTTGGACATTAATGGCACAATACATTTTCCCTCTAACCTAGCTGCCACGTTGGGTGTCATTATCGATCTGAATCAGGTGACTTCAGTGATCGTGTCGGCCTGCATCGCTCTGATGTACACTCTTTTCGGTGGACTCTACTCTGTTGCCTACACCGACGTTGTCCAGCTGTTTTGCATTTTCATCGGACTGGTAAGAACAGAGCAATGCATGTTTGTTCACAAAATTTTGCCAGCGTCAGCTGACAGTTCACGTTCATCTGCATTGTGAATTCAAATTTCAGAATTAACTTCTGCTCTACTCATAGTAGTATACTTTATCCCCAAATTTAACGTGATTCATCGTATTACATAGCACGTTCTAATTTGCATTTGTGATACGTTAACATTTGTAAAACTTCCATAAACTCTAAATCGACCGTAAACAATCCAACTGTACCTGACTTTCTTTTGCTTATATTCCGTTTCCCATTTCAATATGCCATATCTGTTTATATGAATGATAGTAACGCGCTACCTATCTTATCGCCCAAATAAACCCCACGATTTATCATGTTTCCGCCGCAGGCAGTCATTTTCTTTCCGTAGCCGGAAGGTGTAACTTGAGCAACCGAAGTTTTGAGTTGAATGATGGACAAATCTGTTGTCATAGTAGTGAATATCAGAACATGTTTACATAACAGCAGCACATATGTTGATATGGAAGCATCGATATTTACATAGAAAGAAAAATAAATATACCAGTTTGTATGACAATTATATACGTATATATATCCACAAGTCAGATATCTCGATATACGGACGTACGGATATATATATATATATATGATCCGACCATATATAATTTCTTATTCATATATATATGTATAAGTAATATATTTATAGACGCCTTTCTATATTTCGATATGTATCTGTCCCTACATATGAGCTGTTAAATGTTCAAACGTATATGCATCCGTGAAGGTATCTTCTTGACACGTACAACTGAAGTAGATCCAAACAGTATTTTGAGAGACGAAGTAAAATGTGTCATCCGTCATACATTTTTCAGCAATATTTCTTCACCATTTTACCCAAACTTGATATAACTTTCGCTTCCTTGAATTTCGTGAACATTTTACGGGAAAGGAAACCGACTTTGTTTGCTGCGTTCTTATGTGTGTTTGTAAACCTGTCCGCAAGTGATTGTTTACTTCAGTTGTTTAGTGTTGTACTTGCTTTCATATGTAAATTCTAAACATGCGACTTCCGAACGTATACACATGGAAGATAAACATCCAAATTAAAGGTGAAAATAACATGGCAGCTTCGAAACAAAGGAATTTAGATATTAAATTTTGCATAGGTGGCAGCACGCCAGTCCGGATAAGTCTGTCACAGTGGTCACAACTAGAAACGTCATTGTATGTGGTTTGTGATATACTGGTCGTGCCCCCACCCCACGCACTGCATTTGATGCCGACCCGGAGGAATTAAACTGTGAAGCAAGTGACCATTATAGGATTCCATCCAGACCATCACATGATTGAAGCAGGATTTTACGACAAAGTAGTGTGTTGTGCACATACAACTGTATACTGATCGCCAAAAAATAGTCCCATTAGAACGAGTCTGACAGATGTTACTGTGGTTGCCCAATTCCGTTCAAACAGCCATACTGATTACAATGGATAGTCTACAAAAGGTGTATTTTTCGACCAGCTCCGGCTAAGATCGGTAGTACCAAACCACTTTTTTGGTGAAAATTCGCTTAGGAAGCTCAGAATATTTTCTTATCGTCCTAATCGTTCAAATTTCAATGAGGTCTCTTAGAATGTTAATCATGACCTCCAGTTTTGGTGGACTCCAAACCATTGGTTAAGTGCGGTTAAGTGGCAAACTACACTCATTGTACTATCCAACAGCGTAAGTAATCACGCATACCATCGTTCATTCTGCTCTGGTTTTGACGTAGTTTCTATCTTTGAATAGCTATTCATACCTGGAATCCAGCAGTATTTCGTGAGGTTTATCTAATCTAATTCAACGGAATAAATGGACAGCACGTGGTTTTCGATCGAGTGTGCTTTGGTTAGTCATATATTTTTAAAAAGAATTTATATGTTTCATTATAGCTGTATCAAGATCTGATAACTCACACTGCGGATAATCTGCTCATTTTCGCTGCACCTTTGTGAAACTTTCCTCTTATGAATAGTGAAGAATTTAAAAAAACCAACTGAGTTGTTCCATGGGTGTACATTTTCCAGCATATCAAACGGTACTTCCAGTTTAACTCCTCGGGGTTTCTATGAAGAGTTTGGCATGAATTCACACAACAATCTAACACGTCTGACTTTCACAGTCAGTCAAGTTCTTTCACATACCCTGTAGACGTATCAATGTATCCATTTCAGCGGTAAGTTTTGGAACCAATTCACATCGACTTTAATAGTGAAGAGGCTATCGGCTGTTGTGTATCGAACATAGAAATCCAAACACCGAAATATAGAAGTAGTGATGGTTTCGCATCAAATAGTGGATGCCGATTAAGAGGAGTCACAAATGAACGAGAGGGTTGATGACGATATCAGTGATTTAGGGCAAATCCTACTACTAAACTGTAACAGCACGCAGTATTACATAATAGTGTGGGTTAACTAGGGGTTGCTTACATTCCCCTCGACCGTGGGCCAATCTCAGCACCTCATAGCAATAACAATTTGGCAGGGACCTCGCTAGGTTACATCGAAGAGTCACCTATCAATGCTCTCGTCAAAGTGGTCAGTTTATGATGTTAAAGTGTATGCTTAATATCGAATGTCGTGTTTGTTACATGTTTCGGCTGATCGTGCAATTCCAAAATGAATTTCTGCGCTGATGTTCAGTAGGATTTGAATCAGCAGTAAATGAAGTAATGTCAATATCATACAACTGTAGATATGATACTGTGGTCAAAATGGTTCCTGACAGATAACGAAGTGAAGTAACACCGTCAGTAAACACTACCAGTTACGGTTCACTAGATCATGCATGTATATGCACTAACTGTGAACTATACTGTGACCTATACTGCTACCTTGCCGAGGTGGTCGGGCTTG
>LUCH01002353.1:40140-62710 GCA_013368495.1 Paragonimus heterotremus
TGCAGGTAATCCGCTTGAGACTCCGATCAAACCCTCGTGATCACCCAAACCGCTGGTTAGAGACGCTATCCGAGATGGCGATGTGTCGCAGTCAATGGCATACCTGTATTCACACCATTTTTAGTTCTTCCGCCTAATCTTCTTCTATTAATTCCCAACCTTCTTAGTAACGTTTTCTTCTAGGATATTCCACGTCACTTTTGAGGTGAGCGGCGGCCCGAGCCACAGTACCTTTTGGTCAGGCTCATGGCTGTTATGATGATGATGATGCACTAACTGACGGATACAGGTATATACTTATCAACAAATCACTGTAGTACTCATATCGGGGAATATGAGTAGTTATTGAGTTACTGCGATTTACCGATTCTACATCGGCTGATTTGGAGCCGTTCATCACATAGTCCACTTGCACTGTTTGCGGCCCTAACTGTTTGCAATGAGCGACAAAGGAATTCGTTTGGCACCTCTCCACTAACAATTTAGAGTGACTTGTTAAGAGCAGTCGAAAAATGACCTCAATAGGCACTGAACTAAGCAAACGCGACAAAGTTTGGAAACAAATCATATATTTTCACTGAGCTCTAGCCTACTTTATGATCTACAACAGTAACCAGAAAAAAAAGAGAATAAACATGAGACCATGCCTGTGGTAAATCAGAGGCACTCAAAAAATATCAAGAGCTGATTTAACAAGACCTTTGAATACCTTAGCAGTACTCGAAAGAGTAGAAACGGAACGACCTTCAAGCTTGGATAAGTGGTTGATAGGATTGATAGGGTAGAAAAACGTCTGCTGTATGCACAGCCGAAAAACAAAGATCGTGAGCTCATATCAGGCCTCCTGTGGCAAACATACATGGAAGAGTGCATCGGAAACAGACTAGGTGAAAAGCACAGCACCTTTAAAGAAGCTACACGGTCAGCGGTCACTATACGTTGTAAACTGAAAGGATTTTACTGTCCTTCACAGTTCATTCTGTAGGCAACACCGTGATCGGTTCCAATCCGCCTTGCAATCATCAGGAAACAGCTAGCCCGACTGAAATTTCAAGCAATTGTCATGCGAAACGGGATTCTATTCAGAAAAGGTCGGATTATGAAAACTTAGGTTTACACTGAAAACTAACTATTAGTTGAAACTCTGCTCCCATGTGTGACGTGATTTGTCATTTTAGCTAGCAAGCTTCATCAGAAGATCCATAACTTCACATTTAAGCTCATTTGTTTCCTCATTACATTATGTTATATGGAATCCCGTAGATGGTCGATGGAAGTGTTGACACAATCAGGAGTTTTAAGGCAATTGACGCTTCAGTCCAACGATGTCATTGTTGAACAATGAACCTCTATTACTAATTAGTAGTGTGATCGTTTTGGCCATTTACAGGGGACTCAGTTGCGAAAATGTCCGACTTCGGTTGGATTGAACGTGACAACAGTGTGAATAGTGCTGAGACGCGGATACGAATTCGAAGGAACACTTTGCAGTGTAAGCCACTGCGTGAAGATTACTAGTCCAAAGCTTTATGTCCAACTGACGAGATCACGTCTAAAGTGGTCACTGTTGTGGTGTCGTCCAAGTAGATCAAGCGCTTCAGTTAGAAAGCCGCATTTGGAACTCGGACATTCTCATCTAACCTCGATTACTATCGGCAGATAATGGTAGACACTGACGTATCTCTTTCATTTAATGACTCTAGGTGAGAATAGTCCATAGCTTACCCTGATACGCCTGTTCTTACCACTTGTCCAATGTGACTCTCACCACTTACGAAGATAATACACACACCGTTAGTTGTCAAAAATTAACCATTTTGGCTTCATACAACAAAGAAGTTAATGCCGTGAAAGACAGTGCGTCACCTGTTGACTTGATACTGTCAAGAAATTCAAACTAAGATAGCAGAAGCAGTAGAAGCAACTGGAGGTTGGTTTTGTTACTCATGACTTACCATGAGCCACTTTCAGTCTGTAGCTGGTTAGAAGCTGAATTAAAGTTGGTAGATAGTGAGAACCCTGTTGTAATCAGCAACAGTGGGCACTACAACATCCGGTAACCTATTAAACATTCACCGCACGTACATCACAAAGTTATCCGCCTAATAGGATAGTGTCAAACTGGAAATAGTGAGATTGTCAACCAATAAACGGCAGTATTACATTGATCATCCTGCTTTTACTTGTGGTAGAATAACAATACAGTCGAATCCGAGCAAAAGGATCACGCCAACTAATGCGAATTATGTATTGTGAACTGGAAAGACTGAATGTAAATGCGTTTACCATTGGGTGCCAACATAGGTTTTAAATACTGTTTCTATGTTGTCGTATTGGTTCACAAGTGTAAAATTAAAGTATCAAATTGTACGGCATCATTTTTGCTTTCCCCCGCTACCTGTCTTCTTCAGTGGTTATCGATACCGTTCGCAATGGTTAACGAAGCAACAGTTCCGATTACACAAACGTGGGATCGATGGCGTGGCACTGTAGAGAGCTTAGACGCATTTAGTTATGTGGATAATCTACTCATGCTTATCTGTGGTGGGATCCCTTGGCAAGTATATTTCCAGGTAAGCCAAGTATCAAGTTCATTAAAATGTGTCATGAGACAACACGTAAAATCAACAAAACTTTAGTTCGAACATGTAATCATCAATAATCATTGCAGTTCACATCCTTCTCTAGATTTCTATGTAACGTCAAGTGAATATCCCGTAAGAGGGTTAAGTACCTGTGAAACAAACTCTCTATGGAAGGATAGGCTAAACTTACGTGAACTGACTGTGTTATGTGTCAACTCTAGAGCGTCCACATTTGTAAGACGTCATGTCTGAGGAGCACTGCTCATAAGTCTGAGAAGGCATGTGCAGGAGTTCGTTTAGTGTAGTATATTAAACAAAACTATGGTTCAACAACCGTTAAAATGTATATTGTAGCCGTGCGTGAACCAGATTATGGCCTGCCTGATTGGTATATGACAACGAATCACTAGGGAATTAGTAGATTTTGGTGGTCCACGTCATAAATATTCAGATAGTCTGGTTCTAGTCTAACAAGTCTGTCCTACTGCTGTTGCCTAAAGGAGGCATAGTTCATTCCAATACACAGAAGTACTACGTTTATGACTCGGAGGACTGTTATTGTAATGAGGTTATCCCACGTAGACAACTTTCTCACTTAGTTACAGTGTTCATTGGACGGGATTGTCATTTCCTAGAGGAAAATATGTCAGTCCAGAATTGTTCAGCTAGCAAATAGAACAACAAAGGTTTGCTTCCTATTACGAGTAAGTCTCGTCTTTTAACTGTCACAAGTTGAAAATCACTTCGATTTGTGTTTTGCTCTTGTTGTAACCCGTCACTATTGAGAAGCACGATTGATGGGATTTGGCAAACAGAAAACTCGAGTCTACTGCTTCGTTTACAAGGAAATTGGCTGAACAGCCTACGTGAACACAAAAGCCGCTAACACTCGTTTTTAGTGTATGTTTACCCAGTTGACTGCAACACAAAATGAAGATAAGATGGTTTGCCACCTTGAATAAGAGAGTATTCGATAGACAGATGAGAGACTTTGTAATTACATGTAGCATAACGGTCAGTCTGTGAAATAGTGCTTTCATTAATTGTATGTAGGTAATCGACAAACAGCCTGCAGGACGCTATCCTGCGTAAAAAATGTGTCTAGCTAGTCCTATGAGCAGAAGTCACGCTCGGAACTGTTCGAACATGAAAGATAACTTCCATGCACTTTATCGGATAAACGCCCTGTAATATAAATATACCAAATGTATTCAATCAAACCAACACACATCGTATCAAGATAGACACGTGTAAAAAAACCGTCTTGGTAGGTCCTTTTTTAAGTGAAAGTCACAGCATTAATCCTTGCTACTGACCACTGTCTGTGAATTGTGTGTGACGTGGTCCCATCCACTTAGGATTTAATAGTCTGATGGACATTCAGAACAACGCTGTATGAAGACTTGTTTATCACTGTGACTCCTTCCCTCACCTAAAGCTACCGTTTTCTGCTAGTGTGAGATAGGTCAAATAAGATCGTATGTAAATGGGTCACATTTTGTTTAATGATAGATGAAAGTACTATTAAAAAGGGACACCCTTTTTTTAAATAAAGATCCTACTTTAGTGAGTACCACAGATTTACAGATTTTATGGCTTTGATTGGGATCTGGCTGAGAGGTGTCAACGCTGACGAGAAAGGTTGCCAGTTGAAAAACTGGATTTATTGAGTCTAAATAATAAATACTGTGCAAGCACCTTATAGGCATTCGGTCTCTGCTCAACAAAGTACGATCGTAAACGTGGTATCAGGAATGCTATTGGTAGACGGCCGTAACTGTGGACGAAACCATAATCACATATGATAATTCAGTTGTGCCTAATGTGAGGTCAGTGACGCAGTGGTCAACACGATTGCCTCATAAAATCACGGCCGGGGTTTTCGTCCCAGCAGTGACAAAAGTATGCACTACTGGCGAGGTGTATCAAAAGCGAAACTCGAGTCTAGTGCTTCTGCTATTCGAAAGTGGCCGACTGGAAATTCTACGGGAATGCGACGACTGCAATCAAATTTTGGGTGATGCTGAGTCTATATAAAAACCAAAATCCCCTACTACTCATCTGTACTGTGTAACTGGTGGCCGTATTTTCTAATTTTCACTAGCCGGGTGTGGTAAGATGATCTAGCTGGGTGGATCAGAGGGTTTCGCGATCCTACCGGAATCATAATGCAATCATTCATTTCCTAACTGTTTTAAAATATACGTTGCGTATTATACTCGAAAACTTTAGTACCAAGGTGCTTAATGTTATCTAACGACAAACTAGCCACTTCACGTCAGCTAACTATCACTGGAAGTTTATTTATATAATGGGGTCTTTTTCAGAGAATTTGTCGATTTCCAAAACGTTGAACTAATAGTGACTGTACCATGATATTGGGTGAGATGTTTTTAGAACGTGTATGAACAGGCTTTCGGTTACTAGGGTTGCACTACACTCTTTCGGATTGAATACCTACTTTTTCTTCCGATTTTAATGTTCCATTTTCAGCGTGTCCTTTCCTGCAAAAGTGCACGAAGCGCACAAATTTTGAGCTACGTGGCCTCTCTTGGCTGTATAATCATGGCAGTTCCGTCCGTCCTGATCGGTGCAGTTGGTGCAAGCACGGGTATGTTGTAAACATTGTTCGGTTACATAGAGTTGATTTTTTCAGCGATGGTTAGTCAAATGTCTCACTGGCGTAGTGTCCTGTGAATGAATAGCTGTTATGTAACGTGAGAATAGGGAACGAATATCTGTTACAGAGAACCACGCTAACTAATTTGTCTTTCTGCTGAAAAGGTTGCGTCATCTAACGATGCTAACTAGACATCTGTCACGTTTGTCTGAATTTGACATACCTGGGTGTTTGAGTTTGGATTTGAGTTCTGTTGGAAATTAAGTCTCACTCCTCATCAAACCGAAGCATGTTCTCAGTCGCATGACCGGATGACAGCTAAGCATCGGTGTTAGCTACTGACGTGTAGTTGACGACGATGAGGCTCGCGCAATACCACAAGCTTGAAAGACTCGTGGTGGTTTAGTTACAAGTAGATAGTACCCTTAATGTCGATCCCATTTACTTCCGCTTCAAATTTACACTAACCAATGTGGGGAACAGCGAAATAATCGGGGTCATCGAAAGACTCTGTGAATGCCTATTATCTTAGATTATGGTGGGTTAATCAACAGACTGCTTGGAAGAACAATTCTTGATAATATAGCTATTTAAAACAATTACAAAATGTTTCAGTTAATTTGTAAATCAAGTGAACCGTTGAACACTGATGAATTACACTACTCGGCGAACCGACAAGAATCCATTTGTTCTCCCACTTTATTGACAAAGAGAACTTATCTACAGCGAAAAACTGCTAAAATATACCAGCTACACCGATATATCATCATTTACTCTATCAGTGATGATCCACCAGTGAGTGAAATTAGGAAGAGGAAATTTAAGACTGTACATAAGTCCCGGTAGCAATATTACACGTTCAAGTGTGATGGTTTGAGCTAACTAATTACTTTCGTCGAGCAGACGCATATAATTCAGCATTATCACTGCTCACATAGACGAACTCGCAGTATTTTTTTTAACCAAACATGACAAAAAATGAAAGTTCTTTGCTGAAACTGAAAATCAAACTTTGATGAGTAAAGCGAGAAAGCACTAAATTAGAAATATTAGCCTTGCTTTTACGAATTCGAAGCCGTATAGACCACTGTGCGAAAACAAAGCACATGAATTTGATTTAAAAAAAAGCGTTTATGTCCACAAAACAAATGAAAAGCATCAGAAATAACTTCTACTTCAAATTTATCGTCAAAGTCTAGTTTGAAGATCCGCACAAACGGGTGAGTAGTTTATTTAATGCATCAGAATATAAGAGCACAAAAGCTTGAAAACTAATCGTCAATGGACTGACCAACGCTGTGTGTACACAGTCAAACGTTTACTTTTAATAGCCATACATATCAGAGTTATATCACTTTACATAGCAAACAAGAAGGATATCCAGTTACCGCCACAAGAATGTTTTGGTTCACTGATGTGTAGGCTGAGAGGAGTGGCAATAAATTCAGTGACTCGTTAATCTTTCTTCATTGAAAATGATACACCCTGCGATACAGTTCCAGTTTAAGAAATAAGTCACAGAATGGAGTGCACAATCGTTTGAAATAATTTGTAAATCCCGCCCATTGTGGTTGGTATTAAGTACATTCTTTCGTAATGTCACGTACAAATTTTCCAGAACAGTGTCCATTGCGCAATGTGAAAAATAATCACATCCTGCAAAATCACAAAAACGGTTACACCAGGCAAGGATGCACACCAGTTAAACCACAAAATATGACAACTATTTATCAGGCACACATTGAATCAAATGAGGGATCTAGGGTTCTTATTGTAAGCCTCGAAACGTAATAACATATGACTGTTGTCTAGGATACCGAATGCACTACATTCCATGAAGATATACTAGAACACCTGTTTTTCGACAACTAAAGAATAGAACTAATGTACTGATTAGAAAATTGGTGTTAGATAGTTAACAAGCTCGACATATTTAAGAGGTGGTGAGTTTGACAACTTCATGGAAGAAATCTTCTCCTAGTCGTAAAAGTAACAGTAGGATCTGTTCTCTAAAACTGTCCCTTGAAATAATGCGGTTCCGAGATTTCGGGAAACAACTTGTATTTGTCGACCAACAGGTATTCAAAGAGAAAGTAAGGTCAATGATGTGGCTTAACTCGAGCTTATTATTTTAGGTATTTTTACTTCCCGGAGCCCTCCAATAGTAATAGAAGAATTCGCTGAAATATCTGAGTCGGTACCAGTAATTATGTATTCGTCGTCTTCAAATTCGACGTTTCTTTTGCTCAAGATGTAGTATTGACTCACTGACCTGTTTTACGTTCTCCATAAATGTCGACTTCAAATAATCACGCAAAAGTACATTTGGTTCGAACAGGTAGGATAAGTGTGACCTTTGATTTGTTTTCGACTGTCTAGAAGTCTTTGTTCTGCGTCCGAATTTACTTCATGTTAAACGGAATTAACTTGTCAACCTGTACTTTATAAGTGGTAGCACATGTTGTAGCAAAAGTTCACACCGGACAAAATCTGATCCAAATGTGTGAATTAACTGGGCTGAATCGAAACGGCGAAAGCGATATGGGTTCGTGACATGTGTCTAAAGTCCGAGCAATCTTCTGAAAGACATTGACATGGCTTGAGTGCGTATTAGTTGGTTGTAGTTGAATGTGGTAACCTGCACCGTATTCTGGAAGATAGCTGATGGATAAGACAACCACGTCCATTTATTACTGAGTCATACTTGGACGAAGGAAACCTGAATAGTTTCGACAGCACAAATTAATGGCGAGAAACCAAAAGAAAGTGTTGAATCAGAAGATGTGAAGCTTGCATTTGTGACAGACCAAATGTGGCTATCTTGACTAACGTAAAAAAAAAACCATGAATCAGCTTAACCTATTTTGGATTGATCTTGCTCCGAACAGACAAAAGCGGAAAGCAATCTATCTGACAGGTTATTTAACACTTATCCAAGGGAAGTTTGTATTGGCTTAAATATATAACTTATCTAAAAGTAAATGTTGAAGATTTTGATTAACTTGGTGTGAAATACCAACCCATGAAGTACATGGAGGACATCGGTTTGTCAACCAATCTATCAAAAACAGGAGTTCACAGAATAGAAATATGAAACATGGTCATCTTCGAGTAAATTTGAGAAACGCAACGACCGTCATTTAAGACATATGCTTAGGTATCATCTCGTTCGCTGTTTGCAGTTACCTACGCGAAATGATGCACAAATCTCCGGACATGTGAGAGCCTACGGGAAAATCCTCAAAATGACCAATCATCTCTCATTCACATGATTGAAAATAATGATAGTAGATACGAATGTAGATGTGTGGAACCAGAAAATAAAGATTTTAAAGAATAGGAATGGATAAGACATTCAATTTATGTAACGTATTACTAAGGTAGTGATAGATTCACTATCACCTGGTTTCGTAGAATGTGACAAGCGTTTCTGGGAAAGGTGAAGCGTGGTTGTTCATTATTTGATAGATAACACAGAATGCTCTGGCACGGTCTAATCGATGGCCAGATTCTTGTAAAAGTTTTGTAGTTGCACTCTTTGCAGTTTCATTTCTGGTACTCAGAAGCCACTTGGAGAGGTGCTTCGATATCCGACTGTGCAATGCTCTCATTGTGCGGTCAACGTGCTGCAAACCGCAGGTACAGGTGAATTCATAAGTAGTGTTTGATTTGGCGAGTGTGGGCACTGGATCCGTTCTCGGGGTTTACTAGATGTGAGTTGTTCGGTGTAGCAAAACGACCTAGGGATGAAGAATGAAAGCAGCACTAAATCATACATATATGCTGCATAATCATATATCTTACGACTGCCGTTGCGTTCTTCCAATATACACAACAGGTTGAACGACAGAGCTGGTATGTACGCAACACGACTGGCACACTTAGACACACGATTGTCTGTAGAAAGACTGATGATTACACTCAAACTCACAACATCTCACCTGATTGTAGAAGACGGTTGATATAAACTCAACTGTTCAGAATGTCTATCTGTGATCAGTTAAGTTATATTCAATGTTCATGGAAGCAATCCAACATAACTTCTCAGTAGTCAAAATAACGGTCAGTAAGTTGGACTTTTTCTGTAATTGATATTTGATTACAAATCCCAGTCGCGAAATTATCGCTTGGAATTAACAAGTCGGTTACTGTGTCTTCGCTTGAGACGATTAGTATTGCTAATATAAACGTCAGCATAGTCAACCTGCTGTATAGCAAATATTATCAGTCATGTGCTATACCTTTTCAACAAAAGACGCTCTTTTTTACTTTTGTATGATGGCTTTCAATTTGCGTTACTTTATTTTAATCCGAGATCTGCCGTAAGTCTACGATCAACTACAGTAGTTTCGCTTTCATTTTCGGACTAATGAAAGTTAGGGGCTTCTTGTTCAAACCGTTGCCTGTATGAATCGATATTTTCAGTTTAAGTCAGACGCGCGGTTTAGATGGAAAGGGTGAGCTGAGGTCGTAACTTTCACGAAATTGGTACTATATTAATTCGCGCTCAACCGTTACTTCGTACAGACTCAAAAGCGACTGCACCTGACGGGTTTCTTCATGAAAAGCTTGCAACTTTCTCAAGTCGATATCGAAGTACTCGTCAATTAGGCGAAAACGATTATGGAGCGACAGAGGAAAATGAGTTGTTATATAAAGTGAGCACCAATCACAACTGATCTCCGCTACTTTGAGTGTACTGATATGTTTGTACACTTCAAGGATGACTTGTTGTATCATACACAACGCTGTTGATGAGTAGTAGGGGACGAGCCGAAACGTGCAGAATCGGGACGGACGGGAGCCGGAAACGATTACTGGAATCGTGTATATAAATTGCGCAGGGCACGTCAACAAAATATTTAGCGATTCACTATTGCTAACATATGTGGACACACATATACCGTGTAAAACAGTGTTTGCGTTTTTGGTAAGGTATTTTCATTTACCTTGCAACGGAGATCAAGAGATGAAGCACTTCACATGCCGTATTTTTGCGAGTATAACAGGTTTACCGTAAATGAATGCACGTCGGGGATATGATGCGCAATTCATGGTTGCGATTTTATTGCATACCAGTTTACATAGGGCCAATAAGAGCTTTCAATGATAGCTACTGGGGGACCATTTGGAATTGGTGGTGTAGTGGTAGAATTTCCTGATAACATTTTCAAGAGTTTATTTCAGTTAAGTGAGCTAGGACGGAAATGAACCTTCTTAATTTGCTGAATAGTTTTCAACCAGATTAAAGAATGAATGTGACGAAGCAGTCTGTGCAAACTATGCTTCCAAAATAGACCTCCCAGACATTCTGAAACATTAGATATTACGTTTCTCTCCTCGACATACAGCGTCGACGACCACTGCAATGTAACTAGGACGCGAATCATCTTTTGTTTTCTCAAACCGTTGAACTTGCATCCTATTAAGTGCATTGTGATGACTGCTCAACAAAGGGTCAGTTGACGACAAACCCATGAAGCACTGTGGATGAGAGCAGCAAAAGTGAGTCTTCTTAATTCGCTTTCTTACTTTGCCTGAGCGTATGGTAACAATGAAAAAAATGCTTTACGGACCATGAAGCAACTCTATATCGTGTAATTAAATTGGATCAGAACAGTTTCCTGATTGGAGAAAGTTCAGCCAATCAGAGTTCATGAGCAAACCCCTGCAAGCGAAACAGTGGTCGATCGGCGCCAGCCAATCAAAAATAAGGATCAGTTGCCTCATCTAACTTTGTTGTAAGAGATGGTGATTAAGACAAATTGACTGAATGCATGTCAGAGTTAAGCAAACGAACTGCTTAAGGCTATGGAACGTAACAACAAACGGGCTAATCAAAACATAACGTGCTTGTCGCCCAATAGCAACGGTTGATGTTAACACTGCTGACTCTATAAAGAAGGCATGAACTTTCTAATAAACTGTGACTGTTGAGTGTCACTCACACTACTGCTGTTCAGATTTTCTCCACTCGGCAGCCAAGCGAGTGACACATTCGCCCTGTCATCTAAAAGAATGATTACCGTCATTTTGTAAAACATAAGTGGAATCATTGACCGTCTGGTACGATCATAACCTTGAAACCAAGAGTCTCAAACGAGCGGCAAACTAAAATGTAAAGATCAGACGAATAAAGGGGGCAAATCGGGAACATCACAGAAACTCAGCACCACAAAAAAGAAGTGAAAACTATTAACGATAATAGTAGACCCCGGTGGAATAAACTACCAACATAGTGCTAGGTTCACTTCGATTTACTGTTAGACTAGCGATGCTGCTCTCCTGTCAGGGAGCCTATTTTTTCCTCCAAAGCCGCCTCCTTCCTCGAGAAAACGATTTTACCCAATCACAATGAGCAGAAATGTCGTAAACAGTCGAGGGGTAACATTCGCTACTTGTTTTACCTGTTCGATCTTTATTTCGCTATACTCATTGGTGGTATAGCGACAATTATTTTTTTCGGTAACTGTCCTTCAATTTTCTGATTCGAGAATGTTTGTGGGTCCCTATACACTAAACAAATACCGTGTAATTTCCTCCATCTTTTCACTTCAACTTCCCCTTATCGGTTACAACGAAGCTTCGGCAAGTTTTGATATTTGAACATTAAAGAAAGAGATTGCCATGAAATCTTCTCTCCTTTGAGCACATTGCACAAATCTGCCCTCATCGGTAGTTGACTTGTACTGCATCTTTCTGTAGTTCGAACTAATAACGGTAATCGACTCCAAGTTCATTTTTTAACCTTTCGGTTCCTCAGAAAACGAACGCTTACAAAATGAATACATTTGTTTATCTCAAATGTTTGGGAACACAGTAGTTGGACAAAAAATGAAATATTCAAAATGCTCCCAGTCCAGTTCTCAGCAAACGGCGATCGTGAGCACGACTCATCCCACATGGTTGATACAATCGGTACATATCGAAACAACTGAACACACAACTCACGTAGTTAGTGTTGTTCGTGTGTCCTAATTTTAAAATGTGACCGGAGTAGCGTACAGAACACGCCAGCTTGAAATATGTAGACATGTGTTATAATCCACTCCGCAAAACTGCAAAGTACTACGTAAGGATAAAATTTTATACAGGGCTGAAATCGTGTTCAACACGATCGAACGCTTTGCGGCATAACGTAAACAGTGGTCAGACTGTCAGTTAACGGCCCAGACACTTTGAAAATTAATGCGGCAAAACGTAAATGGTATAAACGAATTGCTACGAAGGAATCTACCACAAACATGGTTGTGTTCATTCTCTGTACTACTTGCTTGTAAATTCAATACCATCAACGTCTGAGCGCTCGAGAGGAAATACAGTAGTTAGGTCGTAGATTAAGGTTAGCAGAACAGTTGCTGCGTCAGTCGAGACAACCGGGCAACTCGAACACTACTGAAAACGGAGTTCAGCGGTGCCTAATTTGAATTCAATGGCAAAGCGGTCAACGTGGATGCCTCAGAAAAACATGCCCCGAGTTCAACTACCGGTTGTGACAAGGATACATACTACTGATGAGTTCTAACATGGGAGCAACTAGAATTTAGTTTTTGTTTCCGACAGAGGCTACGTGAAAAATCTATCTGAGTAAGAAAACCGTGGTCGTCCATGAGCTCAGCTTATGTGTTCCAAAGCCACTATTACTCATCAGCTGAATTATCTGGCGGAAAACCCTGCTGTAAAATTGCCATGATTACCACTTGTCCTAGCTGTATGCGTTTTCATTATTCAGCTTGAGAGAACTTCAGCACTTTAGATTCACTCGAAAGTTACGTAATAAGGTAAATACATCTGTTCACGCTTTAAAAGTCTTACAAAATCTGTGTTGATATACGGTTATATGCATTCTGTCAGGCTGCTGTAAAATTACAGAGTCGGAGAGAAGAAGACAGAACATCAACGGTATAAAATGATCAAACCAGTTCTGTGCAAAATAAATTGGTAATTGGCAAGAACATACAACCAAGTGAGGTTTGTGCACAGAAATTAACCTCCAGCAATTGATACCCTGGAAATCAGTACTGCAGGCAATTAAATTGAGCTCCAAAAGCAAACAAAAGTGAACGGGGATGATATCGTGGGACCGCAACTTTAACTTTGGTTAAGCCTGCGGCCTAAAGATGCATGGTTGACTTGGTGGGTAATCTCTTGTCTAGTGGTCAGGAGTTCGAATTTTTTGTCGCTGGTTTGTCATCACGTCGTACGTAAAAATTGCAGCAGCCTACAGTATTTTCCAACGATTCTGTCCAGAATCAATAAGATTCTATTCATAATAACATGTACAGCTTGGATGGTACTTCTTTCAACCCAATGATGACCTTCCCCCTTCCGTAGCGTCAAATGGAGAACAATGTTAACCAGTAGATATATGTTACCCAGCTGACAAAGCACATACTGCGAAGAGATACGTGCTTCCTGATGATAGCTTGAATCCAGCCAAAGCCTTCACATCCCACTAGCAGACTGCCTAATAACTGATAAACCTGCAATAACATTTATCGGTAACACACTGATGATTCTAACTGGCCGAGTTGGTGGATGACAAGGTAGGTTGCTCGAGAGAGCCTTAGTATGGCAGTCCATCTCCCAAATGATCCGCTGCATACCGCGGACACAGTGGGGTAAATGAGTAATGAAATCCCAAGGTGAAATCTACCGGTTCTTGACGTGGTTCCATACCGCATGAGCATACGTTTCCTGTCGTTGGTTCGGATCCAACCGAGACCTAAAGTTTTACGAATGGATCGCTTTACAATTAACACGTGTAACATGTCTAACTGACACGTGGTTTTCATGTCTTACATTAGGACGTTATGGCTAAACTTCATGCACGGAATCGACAAGTAAGTTATCAAAAATTTGCCCGCACAAATTCAACCCTAACCGTTTCCGTACGGTTTTAAGGAAGGTCTACAACGCTACAAACCTCTACCTGATTATATTGATTTGGCAAGTGTCCGCGAGCCTTGTAATAACGCCAGTAGCCAAATCGTGAATGACCAACTACGTACCCATATTCACCCATCAAAATCCTCTGCCCAATGTCCACAATAACTAAACAGTTACCTCATTACATGCTTCGGCTAACCTGCCAGGTTTCACGAATTCGTTGACATTTATTCACCCGTTTAAAGTAACTACCCAAGTTTTCGAATGGTGCATACTGACAACTGAATAAATCTATCAAACCATCTGTTTCGTCTATGCTATTCAAATCTATGAAGGAAACGATCGATTTCGAAGTTGCATACATCTACAGAGACAGTTCTGCAGACTGCACGGATGAACACTGACACAAGAAGCAGGCACGTCTTATAACGGCTGTTAAGGCTAAAGATATAACTTGGAAGCAGCCGGAATGAATGCAGATGTGAACTTGACATTGAAATCATTTATTTGGGTCTATTCATCAAGTCAAACTTAAACCCATGTTCGATGCTCCAATGTATAACGATAAGCTGTGTCTATTATAGTCATTACGATAGAGTTACTGATTACCGCAACCGTCATTAGGTTTAAAACAGCACAGATGACAGTAGAAAATATCCTGCTAAATAATTCCGGTTGCGATGTTTAGCCTTAAAATGTTATCAGCTTCGCTAGAGTGAGGTGGCTACGCAGGACTATTTCTTAACAATGAGGTTGCGGAACCTTCTGATTTGGCTATTCACTCAGGAAGCTAGGGTAAAGTACATTAAACAGAAGCTCGTACATTCAAGGGTAGGGTTATCATCCAGAATCGAAATCATCTATGGCGACACAGTCATCTTTGGAGGCTATATATAGAGGATAAGAATATGGCTCGTTTGGGCTCCGAGCGACGTTTAGAGTATGTGGCCGGTGACGTTAGGAGAGAGGGCGTTTGGTCAAGTTTGACGATGTGCATGTCGTCGTTGTTCAGATGAACTGTCTGATAAGTTAGTGGGGTTATTGAAACTATGCAATGTAACCAGCGGACCGTCGGTTGTCTTGTAGAATTTGCCTCACACCCTTGCAACCTGGTAGTCTGTTTGCAGTGTAAATACCATTATGCTCGATGTTGAATCTAGACATGAAGACTGCGTACTAAGCTTCTTTCTTTCCCTTTTTGTTACTTCTGTGAACAACAGGAATTTTTCTTTCTTATTACAGCCAATGTCAACCACTTAGGTACAGTTGTTGATGTCCAAAACTAGTTGCTGTGTGAAAATGGTTAGCAGTGGAAATCAGTCTAAATTGTTAATGATCAAACAAACAACTCAGTCGAGAACGCATTCAGTCTATTTCTAATTACCTAAAAAAAATAACGGTTTTGACTGTTGTTTGTCCTTCATAGGAATATGAGAAATAACCGGGTTCTTCCACAAACTACGTGTCCTGATTTTCTCATTTTGCTCAGATTGGAATATGACCGACTTCAATGGAGCAAATAATTCCATGCTAGCACCTGAAGATGCAAAACTCGTGCTGCCGCTGGTCTTACGTTATCTCTGTCCGGTATGGGTCTCCTTCGTGGGTCTCGGAGCAGTATCCGCTGCGGTCATGTCCTCAGCCGACTCATCTGTACTCTCAGCTGCCTCCATGTTCGCCAGAAACGTCGTGAAGCCAGTCTTTTGGCAATCCGCAACTGAAAGGCAAATCTTGTGGGTGATGCGTGTCAGTATCTTCGTGGTAGGCGCATTGGCATGTCTGTTAGCTATCTACATCAGATCAATCTACGGACTGTGGTATCTGTGTTCCGATTTGGTCTATGTGATTTTGTTCCCTCAGCTAATATGCGTACTCTACATTCGGTTTTCGAACACTTATGGATCGGTTGCGGGCTACATCGTTGGACTGTTCGTGCGTCTCACTTCAGGTGAAGCCCTGCTCGGCCTGCCACCACTGTTTCGCTATCCATACTATTACGACGATCCCACTGAATTTTATCAACGGTTCCCTTGCAAGACGTTTGCAATGATATGCAGCTTCTTGGTCATCGTCTTAGTCTCCTACATCACTGATGTGTGCTTCCGTGCCGACTCAAAAAGACTCAAATACGACGTTTTCCATTGTTACAAAGAACGCGCCTCGACCACCGGTTCCATCCGTATCGGAAATCGATACAACCGACCTTCGATTCGAGTCACAAAACTGCCGATACGTGTGGATCAGCCTGAAGAGGAAACTGATAGGAAAGTGGACGTCATAAACAAAGCGGACGGGGTACTTGTAATCGATGCACTCAAGCTGCAAAAAACGAATCTGACTAAATCGGAGATTGGCGATGAGGTCAATTCAACTGCAATCAAAAAACTGATGAACTCGCCAGAGAAAAAATACACCAACTAGAAGAAAGAAAATATTATAGTCTCGATAAAATGAGCAGCAATGATCAATTATTGAGTGGCATAACATCGCCGTGTACAGTAACTTGATCAGTTAGGTGAAATAAACGCCACCAATCTCCTCTATCAATCCGAATGTGTTGGAAACTGATCTTATTTATCCATGTCATTTGTTATAATTGATTCAGTGGACAAAAATGGAAGTTTTTGTCCTCAAAAATCAACACCTATGGTTGTGAGCACTAGACTGGTGCCCTTCTATGTTAGTGACACTTTCGCCCCGATCCGGCTGTGTCGAATCATGCCGATCGATGAGAGTTCAAGGTTGTGCGGATGTTAGTTTAGCAGCATTTTTGTTTATCATCTTATCAATTATTTTCCAATTTGATACATTAATTCTTTATTGAAACTTTCTATTTCTATTTAACGTCACTGACTTCATTTCATTTATCAATGTGGAAGATAAATAGTTTAACATTTTGAGTTATTGGTGAGAGTGTACAATATTTGCCAACATTTTGTAACATTCTTACTTAATAACCGGATTATTCAGAACATATTAAATAATTTGAAATGAATACCTTTGGATTTCGCTTTTGAAAAAACCACTATGTAACTACTAAGCAGCGAGCATGGGTAACAAATTTTCAATGATCAGGATTAGAAAATCAGCTGTCCATTCCCCCTATAATGAACATCCTAACGAAACAGGAGAAACGGATCTCGTTCAAGGAAGCACTTTTCTATCGACGACCTTTCCGTATGCTAATATCTTCAGGTGGTGTAGCATGAACCGAATAGCTAGTACCAAAATCATTGAACGCTGTGCCGTCGGCATCATCAGCGTTGTCTAGAGCGAGACACCACGCAGAAGGCTATGGAACATATGATACATTGGTGTGGAGGAGCAGCGTAACTATACTCCAAGAGATATGAGTCAATAACCTAACAATCCGGATGAGATTTGGTGATAGTATTCATCAAATGTCACGAGCACAATGATGATCGTAAAGTCGACAACAAAACTGTGCAGTACTTAACCTAAGAGACTGAATACACCGCTACTGTATACTCGTAAACCATTAGAAAGTCCCAAGGAGAAGATGACAGTTTATAGACAGCGTACGTATCTAATCTGTGCGGATTGACGGCTGCAAACCGGCATGTCGTTTTCCGACCAAGCATTGGGATTAGTTCCAAAGAGTCTCAGCCATTTAGTGTCTAACGCAGGCGGGTTCCGACAAATATCCACGGCGTGACCGAATACAATCAAACTGCCTACGTCAAGACGTCTAGCACTCAAGGAAACAGACTCACATATAGAAACCCACTTCGCTAAACTAGCCTTCATATCCTAAAGAATTCTACTGATACACAGCTCAAGTTGGTTAAAACGTTGGGACCGTGGTCATCGACGGAATTATACCCGGAATGAGAAAAATATCACATACGCACATTGTGTTCTAAATCCGGACAATACTATCAGGTAATCATAACGAGATCATAGGGCAAACACCACGATCACTAAATTGCCCAAGAGGGTTGCTTATATAGTTTCCATTTACGGTCGATTGTCTGTTTCAAACTGTTCAACAGACAGTGTAGATTGAAAAGAGGTCTAGGAGTAGGTAAAACTTTGTCTACCCCTGGCAAACCGATTCCTCACATTAAAATACTGATACTTAATTAGCGTATGTAACAGTGAGTGTGTGAAGTGCCGTGCAATGACTGACAGGTAAGGTGAGTATACCGATACAAACTTTGGTGTAGAGATAGGTGAGTGCGTTCCGAAGCGGTTGAGTAAATCGATAGACCTGTAGGAAAGCAGACAATGAAAACACAAACTTGAGTCCAAACTTTCAATCCTATACAGCCCTGCTGGCGACCGGTTGTCGAACTGACGGTAAAGGATCAACCGACACACAACAAAACACCAAATTCATTAACATGCTTTCCACCGCTTATTGGCCGTCACAACGATACGAGTTCAACCAGCGATTTACGGAAGGCTACAACTAATCGATGTCGGTCACTACAGCAAACCCACATGTCGGCGCAGTGTCCACTCAGGATGTTATTCCGGCAAGGCATCGAATTTCGCTAATGAGTTATTCAGGTGTACCGAACACCAAAACGACAAAGTAACAAGCTGAATCGAACCACCCAAGAGAAACGCCTGGGTTTCAGGACGAATTGCACTTATTCATCATACTGTTGTTTTATTCAATAAAACAGCTGACGGGAACTCAATAAAACTGAGATTCCTTAGTGCCACAAGTGCTGCCTTCTGCTTTCACTACGGAACGTAGCAAAATTTCAACACCTGGCATAGGTGACTCTGTCGACATGGTCATCGCACCATCATCATCACAGACAGCAACACATCAGTCCATCAGTTATGTAGAACTGTCATACAACCACGAAAAAAAACAGAAAGCCCTGGCTAGGAAAAAAGACAGAAGGGAAGTGGAAAGCACCCAACTACTAAAAATAGTTACGTCTCTATTCAGCCGTTGAAAATCAACGTGTCTGCACCTTACAAACAGAGAACCAAGCTGTAGTTGAGTAAATAAGGTCATCACACCGCCAAGTTAAGTCTAGTAGGTCACTGAGATGAACAAGATGTCATATTGCTTAAAAGTACCGCCTCGTTCAGCGTTTACCGTAACCGGCATTGTATACTGAGACCACCAACAGTAGGGTGAAACCACACGGTGGTCATACAACAGTGGTCACGAAATATGAAGACCCTGACTGCTCCATTGAGCAATGTGGGTAGGTGTCGCCAGCCTGGATGGGGTCCTCGTGATTACTCAAACCGCCAGTTGGATACGCTATCCGAGATGGCGATGTGTCGCAGTCAATGGCGTACCTGCATCCATACCAATTCTAGTTCTTCCACTTAGTCTTCTTTTATTAATTCTTAACCTTATAAGAAACGTATTTTTCTAGGATACCCCACGTCATTGTTGAGGTGAGTGGCATCACGAGCCATACTACCTCATGGTCAGGCTCATGGCTGCTACGATGATGATGACGCCGTCTCGTTGTGATCGGATAAAAAGAAACAGTGCGAATTATTGTAGCTCATAGGCAAGTCGTTGAGCGATGCAGAAAATACACGAAACCTAACAGACAGATTATAACACCAATGAACATTGGAAACACAAGGAAACAGTTTCGTAATTTTAGGGTTAACAACGATATAGCACATAATCCTCACATCCGGTTGGTTTGACTCTGATAATGTTTCACCGTAATTTCTGCTAGCCTTTAGATCAAGTCCATGACCACTTTGTCTTACACAGAGCCACTCAAAGATAAACGGCGTTAATGTGTCGACCTACAAATCATGACTCAGAATGCAGAGATATGATCTTGCCATGGTGAACGTCGCTGTTTCCAAAGGAACATTCCTGGCCACCTTTGGACACAGCCTGACGGACCACCGCTGTCGTGCCCGGCCCGGACCCACAACAACACAATACAGCTTGGCTAGCATGGTTTTTGTGGAAAGTTAAACCAGTATAGAAACCGTGCATAATTGGCTACAACCAGTCTGATTTATAGGTAAGTGATTATCGACAAAGACAAATGGCGATTCAAATTAATTCAAATAGTGGCAGCGAAATTTCCATCCAAGCGCAACGACATAGATGTGACCATATTGTAAAGACACCAGAAAACCTAAAATCAAGTACACAGAATTGCTATGCTAACCAGTCGTGCAAAAGGATGCAGAGTTGTCCACGTGTGAGAAGTGTCACGGGAGAAAAAGGCTTAATGAGTAGTAACTGTTAGATTTAACATCACGTGTGACCTGTTGTGTCAAAAAGCCCGCAAACACTTCCTAACTCAGTTGTGGGGATGCAATGCAAACGGTCATTTTTAAACATTGGAACCCTAAATCAGTAACTCCTATTAGAAAATAGCTTACCTAAAGCGCAGCACTTTCAAAAATTTTAAAGACTTGTTTGGTTGAGTTTGCGTACTCCAACAACATTGAATATAATTAGACAAAAAAAACCATGTGGTCTTGTGATCAGCAAGAAACCGCTTCGAGTCCAAACAGGATTTCGTCAACAGCGGCGCTTGTGTACATTGTAGAGTATTAACTGGAACCAACTATTCCAACACCCTCAACTGTGAAAAGCAGGTGATCAGGTTTGAGAGTTCAGAGGTAGTCGGGGCCTGTGAGTATGCACTATGATAACAGTTAGAAAATCGAATCCAGAGTACGTTTGATATTTTAAGAATGTATACAGAAAAGGGCATCACATAATTACAAAAGCCAATCACTGTTCACAAGGAAAAGTGACCACTGTTTTCTCGCAAGTGCAACAACTTGGGCAATTAGGAGCGACGTCGACAGGACGATTCTGGTAACGCACACAGTGGGTTCAAACGACATTCAAAGTGCTGCATCCAACCTAGCTGCATGCGTCCGAATTTTACCAAAAATCTTGTTTGGCGGGGAACCGAGAATCAGATCACAGATAGAACGCCGAGCTACTGCAATGCGCTCGTTACTGCCCAATATATGGATTGTTTCATCAGCCACCACAATTCGGGTGCGTGTGGCGTTTTCCACGCACATTCGAATACGACCCTTCGCACCGCAAATACGTCCAACAGCCCGAGCCATGTGATCACCCTAATTAAAGGCAAAACAGGCATCGACTTAAACATTCGCTTTCCAAGTGGTTTGCGGTGCAAGTAAAACATTTTGTATCCCATCATCCAATGGTAGTCAAAACAGTTATACTCGTCCGGACCGTACAAAATCAAACAACATGGACTATGTCATTACATAGACAACCGAGGCTAGAAAAGCAAGTTGATGAAAAGTCACCAGGATGCAACTCATGGACAACACATGTATGTTTTCGATAAAATCTTATCAGGTCGTTACACTTACAGAACACCGAAATAAAGGCGGTCACATGCAAGGCTTGGAGTTGGTCAAAATCCACACTGTTGTCCCAATGTTCCATGCTTTTGTAAGCCAAATAGGTGTTAGTTGCCCGTCCAACCATACCGATCGGAATTCATTCGCCAGTCAATGTTGGTTAGTAGCAAGGCCATTATCATCGCCTTGATTACGTAGCCCAATCTTGAGTGTACAGGAAAAGTTCTTTCCGTCGCTCAGCTGCCTTGACTTATCCGATCGATATGTGGGCGAGTAACACTTAGTTGACCAGAATCAAGTTTCATGTGTGACCGTTTACATTCTGGTGCATCCTAACTGTTAGCGTGTAATGAGATTTTATCGAAAACATCTTTGCTACACCTAGTGCTCTGTGACACAACGGAATTTCCGAAATAACTGTAGGTTTCACGGCAAAATGCGCTTTATCAGTTGAGGTAAGAAACAATGCTGAGAGATGATTGGCATTTACATTTTATCTGTTTATTATTAACGAGAGTGTATTTCAGTATGTCCTCATCTTAGGTAAGTAGGTAGGTTAAGTGGAAAATGGCTAATAATTATATACAAATAAGAGAATCTCTTTAAGGGGTTTTATATCAATGTTAAGGCACATACGGTACACAGAACATTATTTGCCACCACTGGTTTGAATCCTGGGCTTTTACACTTGGATATCTGAAAAATCCTGCCAAGATATTCAACAGAATCACGGTTAACATTAAACTTTATGAACAACCTCGCGCTAGCAGACACGTCCTTCATTGTGTTTGATGAGTTCCTTACTAGAAAGGAACTGTAAGTCGGGACACCTCTCACATCCAAAGTGACCTTGTTGTGACCACAAAAAACGCTCCGATTGAGCAGTTATTCATTGGCAAACATCCATCACAGGTAAAAATATAGAACCACAAAGACAAACACTGTTTTGCATGACAACAGGTATCTACTTCTTTGGCAGCAGACTAACGACAACCTCTTTAATGACACATCCCACATAGTACACGGTTCAAATCCTTTAAACTGGCGTTGAAACTTGCCCTCTAATTTTGGCATGTTCATCATCATCATCATAACAGCCAAGAGCCGGACCAAAAGGTACTGTGGCTCGGGCCGCCGCTCAGCTCAACAG
>LUCH01002353.1:76106-95283 GCA_013368495.1 Paragonimus heterotremus
CGTAACTGATAACAAACACGCCCTCCACAACAAAGGTTGTGGAGGGCGTGTTTGTGTTGTAATTAGTATGATGGTATCCATGTCTGATGAATACAAATCCCTACTAGCCTCCGAACACCCGTTAATTGTGTCACCTTCAAGGTTCCAACACTTAGACTGAGGCCAACAGGCAGTTTATTCACGCACTCTGCAGACGAATGTCATTGTTATCTACTGTCTTGCTGGAACATAGCTTCAAGATTTTAACACAATCTTAGTCGGCCGTTGCAATGTGCCCCTGTCGGGAGGTGCTACTGCTGAAACTGGTGTTGGAGGTGCCTCACGTGTATATGCGGAGAGGGCGTTGAACATCCCTCAACGGCTTTCTTTGCAATGACAGACTTGAAAGTACCGTCAGAGCACCAAGGGCCGCCCGTCACCAACGCTGCTTGTCTGTTATTGTCGTAAATACTCCGCAAAACTGAAATGCAGACGCACCAATAGATTAGTTTAACCACCACTTCACTGACGTTTACTGTTAATTCCGCATTGCATCGGCCGTCTCGCAGTATAAACCGGGTCACCCTATCTGCTGCATACAGCTGGGTGGATAAGCGAAAATGTGCTATTACTGACCCATCCCCTACTATCTCATCAAATTCAGTTCTCAAGCCCCTCCAGACCTTCATTTTCTGTGAGTACTCTGCGGGCCCCACAACAGATATAGTTGACAATAGTACCAGTGTCGGTAAGTCCCATCTCTTATCACTCAGCCTCAGGCCTCCGTCGTCCCTTGTTTTGACCTAGAGTGCGAATTAATATGAGCTTTCAACTTTCTTACTCTAAAACAAACAGATCAACGAGGAACTCTTACACGAAAGTTAGACCAGTCAAATGTCGATGTCTGTTGTGTTTCAGAGACTAGAATCCAGGACAGTAGTCGACGTATGGAACTAACGGCACCCACACTGTCTACCCGATGCTGGCCATACACATCGAGTGAATCCACGGCTGTCGATACTGGTCAAGTTGGAGTAGGTATAGTCCAGCAGCAGCAGCAACATATCAGTGGTTCAAACTTATGTTTAACTACCACACAACCACGAAGGAAAAACAAAACCCTGTATAGGAACAGAGAACAAAGAAAGAAGGGGACAGGAAGGGACCTAACTACTAAACACAGCTACGTTTATATTCAGGCATACATTATGGTGCCTACACCTTGCAAACAAACAACCGAGCTGTAAGTGAAAGTAAGACATCATTAGCAAGACAGCTTCCTTAAGGCTGTCACTGCCCCGCGTCGTTAAGTGCACTCACTTCACAGGCAAGTCGGCCAAACAACGACAACATTCACGCCACTGGGCTCGGTTAGTCGCCATCTCACCTAACGTTTCAAGCCACCGACTCTGTGAGTCGCGAGGGTTTCAGTCCGGGAGATGAACCCGATCTACAATGCCCAACCCCTTCGTGAACGATTTCATTTGTCTACGCCAGGTCATCATCTGTCCACCTCGCACCTTGCGCCAATCGACCGCAACGTCGGCAAACAGGGCTCGGTGTGGCAAACGATTAGCTGGCATCCTTAGTACATGACCTAACCACCTCGGTCTGTGAAAATCTGAAAGTTGAACGAAAGACCTCGTCTGACAAGCGATGCCAAACATCCGTTTCCTAACCTCCTCGTTGATCACTCGCCGGTGTCTCTCGATACGAGCGATAGAACGCAAACATCGGTGGTCAACTATCTCAAGACGGTTCACGTCTTCTACTCTGAGCGGCCAGGTTTCGCTGCCGAAAAGTTATACAGCCCTCACTGTTGTTTGATATACGCGACCTCTAAGCACCAGAGAAATACTTCTCTATGGCCAAGTATGTGCCAAATTAGCGAACGTCAGGCTAACCTTGAAGATACGCGCTTCTATTTCATTCCCTACACCGCCGCTGATGCAGCTTCCCAGGTACACAAACCAGTCAACGAACTCCAAGAGTTCATCACCTAACATCAAATCTGCGTAGTCACAGCAACCTTGTAGAAGCACTTTACAGTTTGAGGCCGCAAAGCGCACTCCGAAGTAGTTAGCAGAACGAAAAATAGCGTCTAGCGTTGTTTGTGCTGCTTGGAAAGTGTCGAACAGCAACACCCTATCGTCAGCATAAACAAGATCGGTCAGCCTTCCTCCAGATAGGAGGTCCACACCGGCACCATTCGAGTGTCGCAAACAGTCCTCTATTCTTTCGTCCATCACAAAATTGAACAAAAACGGTAAAAGGGGACAGTCTTGACGTACGCCGCTCTTGGTGCTGAAACTGTCAGAAAGCTCACCGTAAACCCTAACCTGAGGTGGAGCATGAGAATAAAGCGCCGATATTATGTTCACATACTTAGTCGGTACACACCTGTGTTTAAGCGACTCTAAAAGTGTAGATCGATCCACCGAATCGAACGCAGCTTTATAGTCGAGGAATATGGCGATTGTTGACCGGCGGTACACAGGACACCGCTCTAGAATTCGACGAAGAATAAAAATGTTATCTATATAATCCAGCCCAGGCTGAAACCCTGCCTATTCATCCTTAATGTTTACCTCCCGAACTGCAGTTAGTCGACGAAGTATAATGGATGCCAGAAGCCTAGAAATGATTGCATTGAAACTGATTTCCTTATGGTTTTCGCGAGAGCTCTTGATGCCTTTCTTGAATATGGAGGATACTATCGAGTGACCCCAGCACGGAGGGATGGTCTCCGTCGTCCACACACGTTGAGACAACTGAGTCAAAGCCGCTACCAACGCCTCTACACCTTCTTTCAATAATGCCGGCACGAGATCATCTGAACCAGCAGCCCTATTACGATTAAGAGCCGAAAGGCACCTGCGAACCTCAGTCTCAGTGGATGGTTCCAAATCTACCGACCAGGGTGCTGCATCACAAGCTTGTGGCGGCAACACAATGGAAGCAGGAGACCAGCTAAACTGACCCTCAAAGTGTTCCGTCCAACGCTCTAATCTTCTGGACTTATTATAGATTAGTGTGCCATCTGTTTCGCTGATAGCTTCACTGACAGACGATCGCCCGGGACTAGCAGCACGAATGAGCCTAACGAGTTTGCCGGTGTTCCCTGAAGCAAAAGCGGTTTTCTTTTCCTTAACTTTCTCCACTAACCAATCCCCCACGACAATTCTTTGGGCTACGTTCCACTTTCCTACGAATATCTCTCCTAGACTTGTTATATCAACTGAGAGGAGGAATGTTCCGTCTAGCTTGTAACAACTCCAGGGATGACTCCGAGATCTAATATTTGTTAGACTTGCGAACCCCCGTGCAGCATATCGCAGTATATGCTCCATAAACTGCCTGTGAGATTTGAGTCCAAGAGCTATCAGGATCTTCGATGTTAGAACTACTAAGGTAGCTTTCTAAACTGCCTTCCTCTGATGCCACAATTCAGATGGAAGACCATGACAAACGCATATTGTAGGCAGTATTCCTTATCTTTACAGCTTGTCCAGTAAACCAGTGTTTAGGCTGGATTCCACAGCGGATGTCAAGAGTGTACCCAGAAAAAAAGACGTTCTCTGTGGACGCAGAATATTCACCGTTACCACCGCCATTGCAGTGCATGGCCACTGCATCCGTCAGCACAAGTCCGCACACAAACGTTTTTTTTTCTGCAGCAGTCCTGCTGCCTCCATGTAGAAAGCACAACAGCCGAATTACATTTCGCCATGTAGCTCTGCAGTCAGCAGCCCAATAGAAATTAACGTAGTCGACATTAATGCACTGCTTTCGGCCGTAAAGAATAAGATTGACTTATTGCACGGTAAGCGTTCCCGATATTAATTAACCTTAAAAAGTGAATCATAAGGAAGTTGTTCATTTGAAAGTGAACATGCGGGCAGAATTACACTCTACGCGGCTGGAAGTAAAAGCGTTAAGGTTCATGCTTGATGAAAGCCCCGCAAAACTTTCTGACGAGTTTCCCATGCAATTCCCAATGAACTCCGTTGAAGACGTCCAAATCGTTAACAAACAACCTGAAAATCGCGGATTATATTTCAAAATGGTTACTTATGTAAATGGTAACGAACGCATATTTGAGCGGATTATGTGGACGAAAACCGGCGGGAGAACAATGGGGAATTGCACAAGAAACATAGTGGACACGCTGGAAACGGACGAACTGGCGACCGACACCAAAAATAGGGGCGCAAACAACAAGTTCTCATTTGCGCTCACAGCCCTGTCGCATCTCATTGTTGGTGAGGTTGTCAATACAACGACAACCAAAATGCAGATGCTGTAATGCGCCAGAATTTTCCAGGCTCGTCACACAAGGCCATGAAAGAGAAAATCCAGAGGTGGATCCAGAAACCCCGAGGAAAGTATGCTCGGCTGCTGAAGAACAAATCACGCCGGCACACGGGTCCGCTGGAAGAGGACACGGACTATCCGTGATCATACCACTAGAGTTGTCCTTTTTCAACTACAAGTATATTTTCACAATGAATTGCGTATTTTTTTCGCGTCAGACGCCTTTCCGTTAGTTTGTGATAAACAGAAGTTGGTTACGCTGGTGAAGACGTGCAGAATTAGAAGGCGCAATTCTAATCGTTAAATTAGGCACGGGAACGGAAAATACAGTATAAGCCGTGCTACGCGAAAATTCTCATCCACCGTCCTGTTGGGCGGTCACTCATACATGAGCGACCTACACATTTTCCGTTAGGACGCTCATAGGACACTCGCGGAACGCTGACAGGATACTCATAGGACGGTCGTGCTGGCTGGATTAGCATCCTTGACCAAATAAGGACACCAGGCCTGTACACAATACTCTAGATATTATTTCACGTAAGCCTTATACAGAGGCATAAGAACGCCGAGTTTCCTTGAAGCTACTGTCTTTTTCAGTTGGTAGAGTGTACGATTTGATTTATGGGCTGCGAATGTACATCAAGTTGACACCCTGAAGTCTCCAGTGACCTGTATTCCTAGATCCCTCATCTCAGTAGTTTTTTGAGTGAGAACACATTGCCCAGGCCATCCTATCCCTCTAAGAAAGTCATCGGTCTTGGCACCTGTAAGTTGTCTGTATTTCGGTAGTTAGCTTCTGTTAAATTTTGCAAAGTGTAAACTGGGAATTCACAGTCAACTGTCTACTGGTGATTTTTATTAAGGTCTCGCTGCATCAAAGACCCGTTCGGGTGTCCCACAAGTTTCACATCATCTGCGAATATGCAGCAGGGAATGCTGAGCCCTTTCAGCAAATTATTTTACGTATATCAGGAACAGCATGGGACTTGCGAACATGATCAAGTGAGCCTGGGTTCAAATGATACAATTTCTGTTCAGAAAAGTCCACTTTATCAAAGAGATATTTTTCAAAATTAATACCCAAGATGACTGATGAGTAGTCGGGGATTTCGTTAATTTCGAAAGGGGCCGACTAGAAAGTCTATGCGGATGCGACAGCTGCGATCAATTGTGGGTAATGTTCCACCTGATATTACTCAAAGTGCCTTTGAGGACAATAATGACCTCGAGATTTACCTTTTCGCGCCACAACGTGTGAAAACTCAATTTTGGCGCTCGCTTCACATACGCTTCTGATTAGTACATTCCACTTTCACTGCCTCCATTCAGGTGGAATCCTTCAAAGGTGTTGAATGACTATAAACATGCAGACGATGGTGTGTTATGTTTGATTTTGGTTTGAAAACAGATGCACCATGAAACCACGAAAACAATTCAAATTTCAAACAAAGAATGGTGAAGGCCTGCCACTGTTGACGTCCTGATGCTTGACTGTTTGAATCCGGAGATTGACCAGACTGTGCGTTCTGTCGATGCGGATGTTTCCAGTAATGTTCTGAGGGCAGGGATGACAGAAACAAATAACAAATCCAGGTTGCCCTGAACAGCGAGAGCAAATCATTTTTCGATTAGTACAAAGTGGAAAAAAGCTTGTTCCAACATTTGTCTAGCTCCGTTCTGAGTACATCCACGCCGAAGGCCTCCACGATCCTGACAGGTAATTTGTTCCACGAGTTGACTACCCGGTTAGTGAAAAAGTTAAACCTCACTGCCAATCGCCATCTTGTTTTCTTGATCATGAACCTATGTCCACATAAGCCTATGTTTTGTCGTTTCACAAACAAACACGCCAGGGGACTTGTGCCAGTATAGTGGGTAATTTTGTACACGTCAATAAGGTCTTCTCTCACCTGCCGGCGTTCGAACGAGAATAAGTTCAACGAGCTTAGTCGGTCTTGGTAACTTAGACCTTTCATACCCAATACCATGCATGTGGTGAGCTTTTGCACTTTGTCGGGGACGGCTATGTTTTTTTGAGATACGGTTGTATCGAATTTCGAAGCCACAGTCGTGTGGAAATCTGACCCAACATAATTTCCCCAAAACGTTTATACGTGTATATTCTACCGCCCCTGTTTCTGGCCGTCAATTGGCCTTGACTTAGATGTTTTGTTCTATCGCGTCAATTAGCAGTTGTGCGAATAGCTACGTGTCATCTTTTGTACTTTGCTTGAAAAATGTGTGCATCACGTTTTGGAGCTCGGCCCGTCCCTGTTTTTTGTGAACCTGTTGACTGCTCGGAAAATCTCGGTTGGGCATTAATGTCAAGTTATGTCCTTATAGTTCATCTTTAGCCTATTTGGCATCAAATTGTAATTTTTCCATAGAAACGATCCGGCAATCGAAACTGTTTAGGTTGTTTTTCTATTAACATTGGTCATTTGTTCAATAATAATAATAATAATAAGCGCTGCATTATCTTGCACGGAATACTAGTGAGGCTGATTGGCCGATAGCTAGCCGGAAAGTGCCGGTCACCCGCTTTAAATATGGGCGCGACCGTTGCCTCTTTCCATGCATTAGGGAGAATGCCAGTCTAGAGTGTCTGTTTAAACAACTTGTAAAGGGGTTTCGTCAGACTAGTGGCTGCTTCTTTGAGAATTCTGGGATGGATCTTATCAGGACCCATTGCACTATATGAACTCACCTTAAGTATAAGGTCCCCAACATCCAGCACGGAGAACTAGGCGGTTACGTGTGGTTGCCAGAAACTCTGCCGCCGAAGGATAGAGTGCCAGTTCAGCGGTGCGATGCTATATACCGCCGTGTAGTATGCCCTGAGTAACTCGGCCACGACTAGAGAGTCAGATGAGGTCTCCCCGTCGAGCAGTCGCAGACAAAGAGCTGAGGGTTTATTCTCTTCCAGTCGTCGCATCTGTTTAAATAAGTTTTTGTTTCCGCGAGCTTTCGTGAGGACCTTTTCTTGTACGCATTTGGTGTGCTCACAGATTTCCCGCTTACACCTATTTCTAACCATGTGGAACGCGCATAGGTCCTTTAAACTTCCTGTAATCCTATGCTTCGCAAACAAATGGGAACGGTCGTCAAGGTGACGACGTATTCTGCACAGAAGAAGTGACCGATAAGAGAAAGTACACAGTTCACGCGGCACAAGCAAATAGTCCGCCCTCTCAACTGTGCTTTGAAGTGCACGGTAGTTCTGTTCCGCGGAGTCATAATCAACAAGTAATTAAACTAGATAACTCCTCAGGTCGTTAAAATCAGCCTGCTTAAAGTTTCGGACTGCGGACTTCTTCACTGGTTTTTGTAACCAGTAACAGATGAGATCGAAGATGAGCAGAGAGTGGTCTTTGTATCCAAGTGATGGTCTCATTATCACTATGTCTACCAGGTGGCTCTCATTGGTAATGACTAAATCGAGCAGAGAGGGGGTCTGACCAGAACGATGCCGCATTGAGGCGTTGACATGCTGTGTCCACGCCCTCCGTCGTATCAGCATCCATTAGAAGACCAAGAACCCGCTTTCACATTCCTATTGGGAGACTGAAGCCCAGTTTATTTTCGGTGCATTAAAGTCGCCCATTATAAGCAGATGAGTAAAGTTTTGTTGGCCTAGGAAGTTGTCTAGGCTCACAAGAAGAGTGTCGTCATCAGGGACGTCAGATAAGGGAGAAGGAGAGATAACACTCACTAAGAGTGGGTCGCGGCCATGCAAAGCTAATCGAAGCCACAGAGCATCAAATTTATCAGAGGAATGAAATCCAGCGATAACCGTGGGTGTTAGGAGACAATGCCGAAAGAAAATCGTAGAACCCCCATTCTCCCTCGGGCGGAGTGAGCTCGGTGAACTGAATACCCGGTGACACTCAGTTCACTGTCACTGATGTCACCTGTAAGCCAGGTCTCCGTGAAGGCAAAAATGTGGGGTTGTGTGACATGAGTTAACTGTCTGATTTCCAGTAACTTACTAAACAAACTCACACAGTTCGTATACATGCATTTAAGAGCTACTTCCTCACTTGACCTCTCGAGAAAAGAGAGAGGAGAATGCGAGGAAAAAGTTTGGGAAAGAAGGCCTAGAATTGGAGAGGGTGGTGGTGTTGGTCTCGGCATATACTGCCGAGTAGTTCCGATGGCCCTCCTTTGAGGCTGTGAGCGTGACGCCACTGCTCATGCGTACATCATCGTTCCTATAGGACGCTTGACCAGCACTTTCGGCGTCGCAACCTGCGACTCCAGTACACCCGCTAAATGCCGCTTTTTCGGGAGTTGTTTGAGAGTTCTCACCCACGGAAAATTTGAATTGTTCGTCTGCCGGATGCGGGGTTTGAAGGGAGGCAGAGTGTACGGTTTTACGGAGCCATTCGTAGAAATGGTTTGTGGGGTGTGTCAATGAAATGCATTCTGACTTACAGGCGGCATCTTCAATAGGTCCGTATTGTTTCGAATTCTTGGAAGAAAGAATTTTCTTTGGGGCCTCCCGGTGGCTTTTGGCGTAGGTAACTCGGAGAACGACATTTGTGCGGTATCTTGAGCAATTTTGCCCTTGCATAAGACGTCGGCCGTTGGGACAGCGACTACGGAGACGGCGTTCTTGCTTTCCGCCACTGGCATATAGGCCTCAGTTGATATTGCTGGATCAGAAACCACGACCTTGGTCTCCAGCCGTAGTTACCGGTCCGCCATAATTCGTGACTTCGTTTTATTCTGCTGCTCCCGTTTTGCTCTCCCCTGCCGAGAGCAGTCGAAATAAACGCCTTTCAGCTGGACGCTGGTGAATTTCGAAGCCTCTGTTTTTTCCACCACTATCTCGGAAATCAGCATTGCTGGCATGGCTACCAAAAGACCGTGTGACTACTTGGCGGTTTTGGCGCGTAGCCTGCTCGCGAGTACTAGGTTTGTAACGTCTGGGGAGAACGAAGAAGCTAAGACTGGCTTAGCCAGTTCGGTTGGTAAAGATGTGGTGGGGAAGCAGCCCAATAAAACAACTCTCCATTCTCCGAGAGTTTTTCCTTTCACATTTGCCGCTGCCTCCTCTATATGTGCAGTTGACAGGGCAACTGCCTTCTTGGTGACCACAACACCAGGGAGGGCAAGCGCTAAGTATTCATTTAGGGACTGCAGTTCCAGCTTCGTTTCGGACAGAGTCCGCTGGTATTCCTACACCCTATTCCCCATAGAAGAAACAGATGGACATATAGTGCTGGGAAGAACATCTCCGCATTTATAACCGCGGGTTTTCTGCGTCGCTACAATTTTCTCGACGCGTGCGTTACTACTTAGCGACAAAGCAGCACCTTGGCTTTTGTCGAACCTGCAGCTCATGCAGATAAAATTCAAGGCAGAATAAGAAAGTTGGTTGTAGTGGTGTTCGTTGTGGGTAGTGCAGTTGAAGTGATACCACTTCTGGCGTCCATAACGGCCGCAAATTCTCGCAGCCCCAATCAGTGGACTCCTAGCACTGTTACATCTGACTCGCATCAATGTCAACAGAAACAAGTAATACACAATATTAAATGGATGCCAAAACCGCTATAACGCAACCCGAAAGTTTTAACGCGTAATGACTAGGTGTGTTATTCGGTGACGAATAACAGTAGTCGAATGTAATCTTTGATGCGCAGGGCACAAATATTTCAAGCAAATTAGTAGACAGTAACAGCGAGAAAATTCGAATCAAACTTTGAGTTAACCCCGTCAAGCACGACAGTCAGATCATCGCACGTCAGCTAGAGGATCAGTTGAGAAAACAAGAAACGATGTAACTCACACCTGAGTAAATCACGAACTACGTATTTTAGCGAACATGGCAATCGCAGGCATCGCGCTCGAATAACATTTGAAGGAGGAATTGGTAATTTCAACGGAAATTCGACGCGAATCGAAATGTCAATTTCAATTTTCAATTTCAAAAGCAGGACTTGATGAAGGCCTGCCACTGTTGACGTCCTGATGCTTGACTGTTTGAATCCGGAGATTGACCAGACTGTGCGTTCTGTCGATGCGGATGTTTCCAGTAATGTTCTGAGGGCAGGGATGACAGAAACAAATAACAAATCCAGGTTGCCCTGAACAGCGAGAGCAAATCATTTTTCGATTAGTACAAAGTGGAAAAAAGCTTGTTCCAACATTTGTCTAGCTCCGTTCTGAGTACATCCACGCCGAAGGCCTCCACGATCCTGACAGGTAATTTGTTCCACGAGTTGACTACCCGGTTAGTGAAAAAGTTAAACCTCACTGCCAATCGCCATCTTGTTTTCTTGATCATGAACCTATGTCCACATAAGCCTATGTTTTGTCGTTTCACAAACAAACACGCCAGGGGACTTGTGCCAGTATAGTGGGTAATTTTGTACACGTCAATAAGGTCTTCTCTCACCTGCCGGCGTTCGAACGAGAATAAGTTCAACGAGCTTAGTCGGTCTTGGTAACTTAGACCTTTCATACCCAATACCATGCATGTGGTGAGCTTTTGCACTTTGTCGGGGACGGCTATGTTTTTTTGAGATACGGTTGTATCGAATTTCGAAGCCACAGTCGTGTGGAAATCTGACCCAACATAATTTCCCCAAAACGTTTATACGTGTATATTCTACCGCCCCTGTTTCTGGCCGTCAATTGGCCTTGACTTAGATGTTTTGTTCTATCGCGTCAATTAGCAGTTGTGCGAATAGCTACGTGTCATCTTTTGTACTTTGCTTGAAAAATGTGTGCATCACGTTTTGGAGCTCGGCCCGTCCCTGTTTTTTGTGAACCTGTTGACTGCTCGGAAAATCTCGGTTGGGCATTAATGTCAAGTTATGTCCTTATAGTTCATCTTTAGCCTATTTGGCATCAAATTGTAATTTTTCCATAGAAACGATCCGGCAATCGAAACTGTTCAGGTTGTTTTTCTATTAACATTGGTCATTTGTTCAATAGTACCGTAGTTTTGTGAACCAATCTTGTTTTGAGCAAATGGAATCGTTGGTTTATTGCTACGCGTTGCGCAACGTCGTCGTGGAAAACCGTACAGCGGCGACCATACTTGAACACAATATTCCAAGTGAGGGCGAACTATGGTCGAGCACATTGGAATGAACACTGCTGAACATGGGTTGGCGATTGCACATTTTAGTCGGTATAACCTTCGCTATGCTTTTGTCACGGGTGCAACATACTGAGCAGATGGAGCAAACGTGCTAGTGACCTGGTTACCTAAGTCTGTCGTTAGCTGTTCAGTTGCGAGTTCGACTACCCTTCCGTGTGCATCCCTTATATACTTTGGGGATCGACTGATAAGTATTAGCGAAAATATAACATTTGAGAATATTCAATGGCTAACCCCACTTTAATGTCCATTCACAGATCGTCAAACTGTCCTCTTGGAGGACGCACGATTCCAACGCATTTCCCATCAGCTCCATGTCATCTGCGCACAGGTAGCACGGACTGACCAGGTTGTCGGCCAAGTCATTTATGTATACCAAGAAGAGCACAGGGGCGAGGATTGACCCCTGAGTTACTCCGCTCAACGAGCAACCCTTGTCCTACAGTACTCTTCTCACATGTCTCGTAGCTTCCAGCCTAGGAGCCTGTGGCTGACAGAGTCGAAGGCTTTCTGAAAATCTAGGCTGTACACCTCCACCACTTCCGCTCTATCCAGCTTCTCTGTGACAGTGTTCAAGAACGTCGGCAGACTGATGAGACAGGATCTACCTTTAAGAAAACAATGTTGAGATGCTTTGAAGAATTTCTGCTGGCAGATAAATCGACGGATCCTCTCACGTGACACGCGTTCAAAATTTTTGTTGACGACACCAGTAAGCCTTACTGGTCTGTACTTTCCCACCCCTGAACGGTTACCACCTTTGAAGGTGGGAATTATGGTGGCTTGTTTCCAGTCCCTCACAACCTCTCCTGTTTCTCGTGTGAGATTGCACAGTTGGGCAAAAGACGATGCCAGCAATTTGGCCAAAGGTTTCAGGATAGCCGGGTGAATATGGTCAGGTCCTGCGGACTTTGTACTGTTTAGTTGGAATATTGCTCGCTCAACTTCATGGGGGGATAATATCTTGATCCACCGCGGCGACACTCACGGTGTTAGAGTGAGGCTCAGGTGCTCCATTGTCTGAGCGATAAACACTTCGAAATGTGCCATGAGTGCGTCCGCAATGCCGTTGACAGCCGTCATAGTAACTTCGTTATAGGAAAGTGTGGCCCCAGATTCTCTTCTTAGAGAGGACCTGGATTGAGCATAACTGTAGAATCCAATCGGGTTCTTCTTAATGTCTCGTGCTAGGTTAAGCTCATAGATGAGACGAACATTCGTTGCTATCTTAATTGCTTCGTTTCGGGCTTTTTGTATATCATGAAGTTTTTAAGCCCTTTTACCGAATATATGCCTTCCAAGCCATATACTTGCGCTGGAAAGCTCTCTTGACCCTGGGGCAAACCCATAGCTTTCGACCCTTTCATCCGACTTGTTTCTGAGGGACGTTCCTATCTGTAAGGTCCCGGAGGTTGTCAACGCGATTTGCCCACAAACCGTTGACGTCATCTACAGAAACTTTTGCGTTCCAGGTCATTCTATCAGCTTCTATTTTCGTTTTTTGTGGTCTATTCGGTGAAAATGTTGCATCTAGTGTGTCTGTTTTACCAATAGAGAACACTGGAACGAGAAATAAATTTCCATATGATCGCTCTTTCCGAATGGTGCTCCAGCCAACATGCTAGCGATGTCAGTGCTTTGGCGAGTTAGGATTAAGTCTAATGTTCAGGTTGTCTGACCATGTCGGGATCTCGTGGCCATCCTAACCTGCTGTGTTAGTGTGAAATTGTTGACTAGGTTGAGTAATTTGTGATCAAAACCTCTACCACTGGCAGATCCCAATCACCAGTTGACTTTAGGAGCATCAAAATCCTCCAAAACGGGAATGCGATAGCCTGATTGGCAAACCGACTGGAGTGATCTCAGCACTGTTTTGTCTTCTTCTGGTTGCGCATCCGGACCTCGATACACCCAGAAGACTATCGATGGGGGTTTGACATGGAAAAGGCTGATGGCCGTTTGAATGCCCACGTAGCTGCAGTAATAGTTCACGGGTGACTGCCTTATAGAACGTCTGATCAACACTAGGCAACGGCCTCCAACAGCATTGCCACGATCACTGCGATACCATTAGAATCCACGCGCCCAGCTCCCAAAATATATTTCGTCTTTGGGCCATGTTTCTGTGAGCTAGCAAACATCTACGGAATGAATGGCTGTTTGTACCTCGTCTCTTTTATTGAGCGGATGGCATACGTTGGCCAAACGGCATTCCAGCTCCGGTTATCTGACCTCCTGCCTACTCCGCATTTTGGTTGTATCTAATCCCCCGGAGGCAACCTCCGATGGATAAGTCCGTTATTTTTTAAATGAGGATATGAACCGGACCGACATAAACCATTTTTTCATCAGTGGTTGGCTCTCCTTAACTGTTGCATCGTCGTCTAGCCTCCTTGAAGTTGTGATTTTCTTCCCGGACCTGGCTTGCGCCGATACGCTCGCTTTTGGTTTCTGGTGCAGCCGATATCGCCAAACACGAGTCAGATTTGTGATGCATGCCTGTATCTCCTGCAATCTTTACGCTTAGCATCCTCTAGGCTATCGTGTCAGCTTTAGTTAATACCAGATCTCGAATGTTGCGATCTGGGAATTCGACTAGAAGCTGTCTGGGATGATAAGTTTGTGTACTAGGTACAGTCCAGTTATTGAGTCTTTGCGCTCGGCGCCAGTTCGTCGATGCGGGTAGCTCAGCGTTTCTCAGAACGTTTATAAGTAGTTGTCATTCCGAGGATCTACTATGCTTAGGACCCTGTATGATTGGTTCGGGAGCGAGAATAACTATGTTCCTGTCTCTTTTTAGGACGCTCTCAAAGGAACTTGGTAATTGTCTAACTGCATTGGTATGTGTTTCTAAACTGGCCTTGTCGTTACGCAGATGTGCCTCGTGTTACACTCTCCGTGTAAGCACCGCATCGACATTAGTCGGACTTAAGTGCACGCGACCGCTAGGGGTCTTCCTGTAATCTTTCTTCGTATGCCCTTCTGGCACCATACTTGTTGCATTCCAAGGTTTAGAAATTTTACCTTAAGTTGCTTTTTGTGATATCTGGTCAGTCTCATTGGCCTTTTGGGTTTTGCGGGGCACCAAGGTATGGTTCTGAGGGCGTATCAACGTTGACGTAAGTGGCGTTGAGCGCATAAGTGGGCTACCTCCCGGTGTGTGGCATACGGGCAGCTTGCAATTTGGCTGTCGGCGTGCGTACGCTATTCCTCGAGGTTCCCATTTGTTTAGTCACTGAGGTTGCAGGCGCAAAGTTCCGAGGTTGGTTGGTGGTTTGGTTTTAGGGTCGGGTACTGGAATTCTTGCTGTGTGAAGCATTTATTACGCAATCCCATCTGTCTGAAATACTAAGCCGCTTTCTCCCTCTGGTCTTGCATTCTACACAGACCCAGCACATGTCAAAGTATTTGCCGTGCAGTTTATGTAGTTCGGTGCTTATTCATGCATACGGTTGGTGACACCATCTGTCGCATATGTCACACTGAATTCCGGCCACTACCTTTTAGCCACACTGCTTGCTGAGACAAGGATAAGAGACACGGAGCATAATTGTCCGGCTGAAATAACTTAATTTATGACCGGTTAATGGAAACCAACTTGCAACCAACGATAATCCTCTTTTAAGCTGTTCACACGCTTTAATAACCAAATGCGAGACAATTACAGGCAAATGTTAGCAAAACGGAAGGAGCTACTTATCTTCAAAGTTGAATCGCAAAGATTGCGTCTGTAGTCGACTAACCGGTGAACTCATAAAAATGACCAAAAATATAATAGTACCACAGAAAGTCTTGACGGTGACGGATAGGCTCAAAAGTAGACGTACAAATTAAACGGAAGATGTGTCGGTAAAAATGGGAACGACTCACTGATAAGTCAAGGTCCGTTAGATGGAATAGACCACCACAAGAAAGAAAAACAACGCCAGAGATGGGATTCACTGGACGGCCGATAGATAGTTCCACAAACGACGCGAAATGATAGAATTTGAGCTTAAATAGATCAGTTAATAAACGGAGCCAAAATATTTCACCGTCCAACCACATTACCGGCCCAAAATTTGCACGAATTAAGAAGACAGAGATAAAGCGCGGTAACCACCGTTTATTCGTGTAGAAGATCCAATTCAAAATTGATTATGATGGTTTCCAACAAGTGTACAACTGCAGGTGACAAAACGATATATACAAAATATACGGGAATGTATTATGAAATATAACTGTGACTCGTGGACACTACACGTCTTTAGATGCATTACGCAACACGCAGCGGCACTAGGATGAACAAAAGGATAAAGATACAAAGGTATGACAGAGCTGTATTTAAATGCAAATGGTCTCCTTGTTTGTCTGACTGTCCGTTGATTCGTGATCATCGTGCACGACGTTGACGTAGCGGTCCGATAAGCGAACAAACCAGCCATCTAATAATTACCACTTCAAAATTAGTCCGTGGGCGGTTGCTGGTTTTGATCGCTCGTTACACAACTCCCTCCTTCGCTGGGCATCATCCCCGGTGCCGCACCTATATCTAATGCACTCGCAACTTCGACTTCCATCCCGACCTCGGAAACGTCCGGTGGTGGTTCACGGACTGCAGTTTGTGTATATGGCATATATATGGTGAATATGGTCGGTTAAAGCGAACTATGATTGGCTGCCTGTCAGCTTCTGTCAGGTCACTAATCTGACGAGTTGCCTCTGAAATTATTCGTTTTAAAACATGCCGCCCTTTCCATGTTTTGTGCATCTTCGCTGGGACTCCCGGACTAGGAGCCGTGTTGTGTAGCCACATTCGTTCGACAAAATTCTGGAAAGCTCCGAATTCCTTCTAATCATGATAGTCCTTCTGATGCCTGCGATGCGTCTCCAGATGTGTGCGTGCAATTTCGTGGGCTCGCCGATGTGTATCGAAAATTTTGCCTATCTAGTGTTCAACTGGAAGTCTCAGTTGTTGCGCAACCGACAATCCTGCAACCGAGAGTAATTTCGGTTCTCACCCAATCCACAGGAAATGTGGGGCTTTGTCAGTCGACGGATGGATAGCACTGAAGCAAGCCAACATACATATCCGTATAGCTAAGTCCCATTCGAAGTCATTCTTCTCTCTGAAGGCCTTGAGGTGAATTTCGGGGGACCGGTTCGTCCTTTCCATCTGTCTATTGTCCTGCGGGTGGCAAGCTGCAGTTCGCGTTTTATCTACTCCTAGTAGCCTACACACGTCGCGAACCAAAGAGCTTCCAAAACATGGACCCTGATCTGAATGCACTGGACCAGGGGCTCCCTGAAGACACCCAGTGGTCGACAATGGCTTTTGCTACCCTCGGTGTATCCATCAGTGCACGCGGGACTGTTTCGCACCATTTGGTGAAGTTATCTACCGCGACCAAGATGTATTGATCGTTTCGACTTCTGTCAGGCAACGGCCCCACGATGTTCACGCCTACCAACTCGTTGGGGTATCTTACAGTCATAACTTGTAACCGCGTTCGACGCTCTATTTTTGAGGGTTTTTGAAGGCACCGCATTTTCCACACGGTTGGCATAACAATCTGATATCTCTCCACTGATGTGGCCACCGAAATCATTGTCGTGTGGTCGCCTATAATTTATTTACTCCCCATGAGTGAGCTGGCCGCGCAAGTTTGTTAGGACGCCACGTATCACTGACGGGGGCATCACAGCCCTGCACATCAAAGCGGGTTCGTATTGGATAAATAATACTCCCTCCGCCAACCTGAGCTGTCCCCATAACGCCCAAAGGTAGCGAGATTCATAGTTTTATCCTCCCATTACCTTGCTTGCTAGTCCGTCTCAATTGTTCAGGCACCCTTCGCAGATTACCGCAGTGTCAGGATCTGTTGTTTGCACCTACTGTTTTTAACCGTATTTCGTATTCTGTATGTTGATCACCGCGCGGAAGGCCTCGACAATGAGTCCGCGTTAGAGTGCAGTCTGTCGGGTCTATGTCCAAAGACAAAGTCGCATATCTTTAGGATCTCCTGCCATCGGGTAAACTGCCCCTCCGCGTTTTGTGAAGATTTGCAGTCAACGGGGGGATTAATGGTCCGTGCGCACGGTAAGCTTTCGCCGAAGTGATAAAACCAGAGCTGCCGCGCAAAGAATACTAGGGCAAGCATTTCTTCCCCCGTTGCATAGGAGTTAATGTCGCATTTACTCGAGCACCTACTACGGTAAGCTATCATTCATTCCTACCGTCTTGTCATCATTGCAAGAGAACCATTCCGATTGTACCGTCTCCTCCATTATTATCTAAGTCAAACTCCCAGGCCTTCTGTGGCAGATATGGAAAAGCTAGAGCTGGTGCCGAGCACAGATCTTCACACAATGACTTTAAGGCATGATCACACTTTTCTGTTCACGTGAACGCCCCATTATTTTGTAACAACCTGGTCAGCGGAGTGGAAATGCGAGCGAAATCAATGATGGAGCGATGATAATAGGACGTTCGCCCAAGGGAACTCTTTAGCTCTTTTGCATTCCTCGGCGTGGGGAGAAATCGAATTTGTCCCGTCTTTCTTCGGTCCGTGTGGATACCAGATCCCGCAATTACGCATCCCAGGAATTCTACGTCTTTGAGAAGGAAGTAGCTTTTTGAAGGGCTTGGTTTTAAACCGACTTCTGTCAGGCGGCCAGAAACGGACTCCAAATTGTGCATACGCTCCCTCACGGACCTCCTGTGGATTAGAACATCATCTATAAAGGGTTTGGACTGGACTAACACATCGATACAAAGTCAACCAGGGAATCGCAGAAGTCTACGGCCAATCAGTGTCGACAAGGCGAGCGGAGTGGAATGTCACCGTGAGAACTAATCAGGACGCACGTTGTTCCAGTATCGGATTTTGTTATAAGGAGCGTCGGATCGAAACAAGTTGTTTAAGTGCGTCACGTGTTAAGAAAACGAGTTACAAGTATAGTTGGGCTGACCAATGGGAAAGCTGAGGCGTTAGCAACAATTGTGCTTGTAATAATAATAATAATAGTGGTATATTTTTCAACGCATCTGAGAGAAACACGCTCGGGTAAACGTGATCAGTGTACACATTGTAACGTGAAACTCATACCGTACACATATTTGTTAATTGTATAATACACCAATTGTGAATTTAAAGTAACACAGCAGACATAATAAGAGAGGAAAATTCAAGTTTATGAAGACGCATTTGGCTCACTTGTTTCTAAAACGATAGTTCTCAAAATTTTCAATGTTCAGTAAAAACTGCTGAGTGTTACACCAATTTTCGATTCACAAGGTTAACCTTGGCCTTATGTTCGAGATCATGCCAGATAAAAGTTTCCAGGATGGAGAAACTGGACAGTCGAAGAATTTCGCCATTATTTATGTAGACAGTTCCGGAAAAATATGCACAAACTTTTGTCGAGATGAAGGAAGATAGCAGGGCCTCAATTTTCGTGGGGAAGTGAACGATCTTCTGGACTGGACTCAGTTATTTCCTCGAAATCAACGGAATTTCACAGACCTCGCGAATTGCCCAACCGGTACGCGATTTTTATTGTCCGTAGGTTATGGAATGTTGTCTCGTGTTAGAATTTATCGTGGAGTCAAGAATGAAATACAAAATTACGTGAAAAACAAGAGAACGTAAAATGATCATATGAGGCATGATGAATAATGGAATGTGTTATTTCCTGAACAAAACTTTTACGTAAAATTCATAATTTTGTGTTAATTATTAAACTACATCTGTAGTGGTCAAGATGAGTTATTCAACAGGTTAGGTAAAT